>JAHBCN010007463.1:43742-59972 GCA_019359885.1 Listronotus oregonensis | reverse complement strand
GACAACATACAGAGCGAGTGGATCCTTGGAGTCTGTAATACTATTTCCATTTTGTTCTGTCAAGGTGCAGCGGTCTTGCCATGTTGAAAGATCATTTTTTTGTTAGATCAGTGAAGGTTGTCAACGTGTGCGGTTAGTACTTTGATGGGTAACGGCGGGGAACATAGCACGCTACTGTGTGCAAGTTCGATTTTCACGTTAAACTGTATATTGAGATAATTTCATGGAGCCCTACCCTGTTATTTAAAAGGTGCCGTAAAAGGGTTTTTGCGTTAAAAAAATGGAAAAAAATGGGTTAAACACCTAAAGACTTGGGATACATGGTTCCTAGTATTTCGGCTTCGTATACTTACTTATTCAGTTACCGATCCTAAATTATTAGAACCCTGACGAATTCGAGAATTAAACAGGATTTAAAGGGATCCCAATCAAGCCGTTACCCAACTATTAACAGATACAGTGGCCCATATTATATCTCCTCTGTCTGTGTCGCCTTATCTGTTTTTGATGAAAATACTAGTGTCCGGCCGAAGGTCAATTTTTGGCCGAAGCCAAAGCCAATTGTTCGAAAGGTCAGAACTGACAAACAGTTTTAAAATTACCGATGCAAATTCTATTTTACACAATTTTTTATGTTAGAGAGTGTTAATGATAATTGAAAATAAATAATCCATAAAAAAAATTGCGTTGCGTTGTTGAAAAATATCAGTCATTATCATGATAAAGCTCATGTTATCATAACGACTGAGACTGTATTAAGGGTAATTTAGGAACCAGAAGAATATTTTGAATTCAGTAAGTCGATTATCAATTTTTTTAATTAAGTTATAATTAAGTTCAGTTTCGGTATTAGCCTAATTAAGCAGGCGAAAACAAAAAAAAGGTACAAAAAGTGTGTCAGATCGGTCGATACGTAAGCGGTGACAATTGCTCTGCTGCCACCAGCTTTACCCTCACTAAAATGAATTGTAATTATGTACTTTGTTTGGTTCTCCGCTTTTGACCCTTGGATACAAAACTTCCGACTTTTTTTGGATGAAGCCGAATGTATGGTCGAAGCCGAACCTTCGGTCGGACACTAGAATATACCTGTTTTGTGAACCGTGATTTATTTGGGAGTAAATTATTATAGAGGCAAACGATTTGCCCTGCTTAAGCGTATATTTTTATTTTATTTTATTATTGTTGTAGTCTTCAGAGCTAGATTGAATCATTTGTTATGTTTATTGTTTAAGTTTTATTTTAGTTACTTTTAGTTTATGAAAGATTTTTAATTTATTCAAGACTTTTAAATCTCTATAATGGAAAAGTGTTGACTAATGATTTTCACAAAAATGTCCTAAAAGTCTAAATTTGTAAAACCATTTCTTGGTATGTGGTCTGAAGAAAGTAAAAGAATTGTGATTGGTACCATAATATCCACAAAAAGCAGGTATTTCTACTTTGCCAGTTCTTTCCCTACATATCTGCCCGCTTCTGGAGCTCTAGCAATATTTCTAGCAACATAATGTGTTTATTGTTATAGTATAAAACTTAGTAATTTTATAAGTTTGGTCTAAGGTAGATGTAAACTTTTACTTTCTGCAGGACTGCGAAACATGATAGTCAGTACATAATAGGGCTATTTTAACTTGAGAATGACGTTAGCAAAAATACACTGAAAAAAAGGTCTTCCCAATGGTCACTTGCGTTTGTAAAGTTATTGACTTTTTGGACCAATGAGATACATTTTGGTTCAGTTGCTTTTGCTTTCGTCACTTTTAAAATAAAATTGCCCGATTATACACCTATCATCGCTCAATTACAATACTAACCATAAAGATAATATTTTTAAAAATAAATTACTGTTTAGTTTTATAAATTCGGTTAATAAATTTTAGTTTTTTTAAAAGGGACTTTTGCTTTATTTATATTATTGTGTTTTAGTAGTTAAGCAAGTTGAACACCATATAACATATACTGACAAAGAAAGGTGGACACCTACTATTTAAATACTTATTTTAAAAATGTTGTGCAAGTAAATCTATTTTTAGTCCAGTAAAAAATGATTAAATTCCCTCTAATTGTTATTAAAGGTAACATGACAGCCATTCCGTACATTCAGGAAGAAGTGGATCCATATGTCATATCTTGACACGATCGAGAACACCATTTTTTTATCAAGGCAAGTAAGGCAACGCGAGACCACAAGTCCCAGATTGTTGAACTTAAAGCATGTTCCTCACACCCTGGGAGCACTTAGACTTGAGTTAGAGGTAGGGTGGAATAAGAAAGGGCGTAATGCAATATGCTGAGTATATTTTATCTAGACTCATTTTTAGAAGTTCCATTGTATAAGAAAAGTACTGTAATTGTAAGAAAAAAAGCCTTTGAGAAATCTTTAGATTATATATCGATGGTAAAAAATTGTATGAAAACCTCCTAGGGCACAAAATATAAATTTTACAGAAGACCCAAAAAACTGATTTCCTGCCTTATTTGATGTAAAAAGATTTTAATTTTTTTACATGTTTTGGATTTGAACTAACACCCACAATATGTTTTGAAGTGAGAAAACACTGTGAACAATTGAAAAATGCAGCCAATCTTTCTTTACAAGGTCTTCACACTAAATACACTAAATCCCGTGAGCAGCTGATATACGTGGTTCTTATGGTTGTCTGTAGAGAGCAGCACTGCGCAGATAAAATATTTGTAACAGCTGTTATACAGACAGGTCCACTGTACTAGAAACATAGGAAACACTTAGGCGAATTGACTTACATTCGCCTGACTCGAGCTATTGTCCATTTTTTTGCAATGCAATAGGTTGGGTAAAAAAGTGCATAAACTTTGCTTAATAAAAATTGATTGCACAACCTAATGGAGAATTGGTCCACATTTTGTTACTGTAACTATTCCACACATTTAAGAGTGAAAAATATGTAATTTAGTGCCCAATTGCATTTAAAAATTTAATTTAGGTTGCTTTTTTTAAAATAAACTATTGATAGATGACTAAAATACAGGGTCGCTTTTATGTATGGAATCGGTCGATTATTTGCTAAAGTAAGATAGCTAGTGAAGAATGTTAAATACAAAACTTTTAGGGTCTTTAGAAATCTATTACACTGCACATCAATTAAGTATACAGGATCAGTCAAAAAGCCATGGAAGAACAAAGTTACTTTATTTTAAATGGAACCCCCTGTATATTATTCAATATTTTAATTACTTACAAGATTCTAAAAAAATGTTAAGCACACTACATACCCAATCTTAACCGTTTTCGAGGTATCGAGTTTCGAATATCGTTTTCAAATATAATAATTTTAAATTCTGGCAGTAATAAATTCGTTGAACAAAATTTTGTAGCGAATTTAAAAGGATATTGGGAGCAATACTGGAAATTTCATGCATCATTCTGTGTTGCAAATCTTCGATATTCTGTGGCCTATTTTTGTACACTAAATTTTTGATATGGCCCCAAACGAAAAAGTCAAGAGGGGTCATATCAGGAGACCTAGCAGGTCATTTAATTGCACCTCTGCGCCCAATCCATTTACCAGGAAAAGTTTCCTTTAGATATTCCCTCACCATCCGTCCAAAATGTGGTGGACCCTATCTTGTTGAAACCATATTTGTTCAGCATTGGGATTATTATGGGTCGGGAATAATCGTCTGAGCTGTGGAACAATATTCTTTTGTAAAAGTAATAAATATCGTTCGAGTTTAAATTTCCATGTATAAAATAGGGTCCTATGACGTTTCCACCAATAATGCCACACCAAATATTGTTTTTTGTGGTCGTTGGGTATGAACTTGTTCCATCCAATGTGGGTTTTGGTCTGACCAATATCTACAGTTGTGTCGATTACGTGCCCGTTTAAACAAAACGTTGATTCATCAGAAAATAAAGTGTGGTTGACAAAGTTGACATTTTGATTCAATTTGTCCATAATGATTTCGCAAAACTTAATTCTGCGATCAAAATCGTCTTCACTCAATTCTTGTAACAAATGAATTTTATATGGTTTGAATTTTTCTTTTTTGGTAATTTTTTGAATGGAATATCGACTCATATTATGATTTAAAGCCCGCTGTTGTGTCCAATTTATTGGATTTTCTACCACATCTAACATGACATTTAGAGAATTTTCTTCATTAGTAACGTTTAACGGTCTTCCACTTTTTGGTCGATCTTTCACACCTCCAGTTTCATGAAAACGCTGCAACGTTTTGGAAACAGTTGATTTAGTTAAAGGTTCCCGATCTGGATGCAATTCATTAAAAATATTCACCACTTGGGTAAAACTCCGTGTTCTATGGCCGTACCCTATCATCATTAAAATTTCAATGCGCTCGGTATCACTTAAACGTGCCATTTTTACGCGAAAATTGTTCACAAATTGTAAATGTAAGTTTTTTTGGCATTACTGTTGTCACGATGACAAAACAACATTGTTATGGAGATAAATATTTTCTTAGGTAACTTGATGGATTAGAAAATTAATGAATGTAATAATTTAATTGAAAAGGATATTCGAAACTCGATATCTCGAAAACGGTTAAGATTGGGTATGTAGTATGCGTAACATTTTTTTTTTAGAATCTTGTAAGTAATTGAAATATTGAATAATATAAAGGGGGTTCCATTTAAAATAAAGTAACTTTCATGGCTTTTTGACTGGTCCTGTATACTTACTTTATGTGCAGTGTAATGGATTTCTAAAAACCCTACAAGTTTTGTATTTAACATTTCATATCTTAACTTTAGCAAATAATCAACCGTTTCCATACATAAAAGCGACCCTGTATAAGAGAAATTCCGGGTAAAGACCTTTATCGTTTTTATAGATACCTTAAGAAACAAAACGAGTATCAATAGATAAAATTTCCGCAGTACTTTAAACGAGATTATGAAGAGTGGTTGCCCGTCAGTAACCCTCTTGATAGAGTAAAGTTGTTAAATTACGTCTCGCCACTTTTTTTCACCGCATATTTTTTTTTCCTCAAATCTAAGTAAAACAAGCTTTTTTTACCTCAAACACACACTTTAAAAACACAAACAACTGTCAAGTCACAAACCAAAAATTTAAATAATGTTTTGTTTCGATTTTAAAAGCTGTGTACTAAAGTACAGGAAAAATTACTTTAAAAAACACTAGAAATATCACCCGAAAACTAAAATGGTGAGAACTGCCTGGCGTGCTGACCATGGAAGCGCCGTTTCCCCTAATAAATCATTTATGTGACATATCATCACTTCTTATTTATGTTGACCTATATTTACCCGATATTTTACTCCCCACTGAAATCAAAACATTTATAGCTTCCTCATTTGTCTAGGTCAATACACGCCACTAAAGAACAATAATTTTAAAACAAATCTAAAATAAGTTGCGTTTAAACTGCTTACCCTGTAACAATAAAAAATATAAAATTGGGAAAAGAAAATACCATTTATAGTTTTGTAATAAAATATATTTAAAACAAAACAACTTAATATACTATAAAACTAAAATATAGTAGAATAAATATAAATTGTACATAAAAATAAAATGACTGGAATGATCACAACAGAATTTGGATTTTTGTTTTTAAACAATAAAGAACCAAAACCAACGAACATATAGTTAACATAAAAAAAATGTAAAGCATAAAAATAAAATGACTGGAATGAGTATAACAGAATAAAAACAGGTTTAAATATAGAACACATTTAGTTACTAGGACAAGTGTATGCAAGGAAACAGTGGATAAAATTTGATAAACTGTCTTTTTGGATTTCAGAAGGGTACTAATACAAATACATCTTATTTTGTTTTTTAGACATTTAGAGTAAGGAGATATAACAGGCATACATAAATATTCTTCAAATTTAATAAATATATACTTGAGTGTAAAAGCTAGATATCATTTGTTATTTGATAAATATTTTATAAGGTTTCTAATTCTTGGCTATGGGCGTAGATTGCTGCACTTAAGAAGGGTCTACTATCTACACACCAGCAGACTGGCTCTTTCTTTAAGTTAAGTTAAAATATGCTGAGTTTAGGTCGGTCACATGGAAACCATTAGGAAACTTATACGGAGACAATTATAGACATTTCTAATTTTTGCATGATTGGTACTCAATGTTTTTTGCTGTAAAAGCGAAAACTTTTCTGCAAGTGTTTATTCGTGATACAGATGCAACTCTGTAAAATGGTACCAACCAGCACCCTCAATGGCAAAATACAAAACCAGAGGGATTACACAGCTGATTACCGAATCGTAACACTGTTGTTCTTTAATTCGATCACAAAAAATATTCTAAACTTTTTTTTCACATTAACACTTCTTAGCAGATTAAATAATTATTTCTGTGTCCTAAACCACACTTTAGTTTGTAATTCAAACAAAACCAAACATTTATACATTTTTAAATCCTAACAATTGAATAAATACAACATATTTGTAAATCACGAAATAACATACTTAATGATAACCAAAAAATTGCACTTTTTATTATTTTAGATATAAAATATTTCGAGAAATTTAGCCTAGGTATGCCTGGTGACGCTTTTTAAATATTTTAAAGGTTAATAAAAGACACGACATATAATTAGAGGGACAAAACATAATTCGTTTTTAAAATACAGAATGTTAATCAAAAAGCTAATTTTTGCTAGCTAACCATGTAACATATTTACTTGTGCACAGCATAACTAACAGATAGCACGATCTCTTCCTGGCGCTTTTGATATTTTTAAGCACAAAACACGAAACAAACGATTAAAATTCAACTAAAGCAGACAGATCATATCTCTGCAAAACGTTGGTTGAACTTGCGCAAGAAAAATGACCGTACTTTTCCGCTAATTCATGAAATAGTGTTTTGATACCGGTATGTTGTGGTTACCTAAACAATTTGGCATTTAAAGTCAACTATTTTAAAAATTGAACGCGTTTGTAAAATCTTCCCAAATTTACCCGGATATAATAAAGGCATGTCGTAATTCAAGTAAATATCAACTTGTCTCACCATTTTTTAGCAAAGCAATGCAAAATGCCAGCTTAAACTCGTTTTTACTGAATTTCGGCTGGTGCTGTTTGGAAAATATTTAAAAACAGCACAAAACAATTAAAAAGTAAAAAGATTTTATCTAAAAACATTGCATTTTGTTAAATTTTATACTCATTTTTATGTTGTAATTAATTTTATTTGTTGCAAAGGCTTTTATCTCTTATTTTCATTAAATGAGGTCTATATTAAAAACATTTCATGTGTAAATTGATAAACATATTTAGATAAATATTAAATAACATTTTTTGTAAACAAACTCATGCATTAATAGCCCTTATTAATGCCTGATTTTCTATTAATTAACGATTATAGAACGGGCAACTTAAAATACACAAAACAAAACACTAAGTCTATTTATAACTTTGTCATTCGAATAACAGTTATTAAAGGATCGGTCAAGTTGGTTGCCGAAAATTGAAATACATCCCGAAAAAAAAATCAAGAAAAATTGTGATTTTTACAATTTAATAACAAAACGATCGTCGAAACAATATTGTAACTAACTCGGGCATTATTTCGTGATTAATGATCGCTTGCTAACCTCGCGCGTTAAATGCATAGAGGTATTATAGATAGAGCAGGGATGACATACGGCTGCCTGTACCGGAAACGTCAGACGTTAAAAAATAGAAAAGATCGCGATACCCTATCTGTCTCTCTTTACTGACGCATGCGAGAGAGAGATAGATAGAGTACTGTGATCTCTCTCTTTATATCCTTTTACTAAGGTAATAGATATTTACGTTATAAGTCCGGATATTGAACCTTTCCAATATGAGTGAAATGTTTACCGATGAGGCGACAAAGGAGCTGTTTCTGGCATTTTGAAACAAATACTGTAAAGGTTTTTTAGACGAATAATGTACAATATTTTATTTCATATTGTACTGTCGACATTTTGTGTTTTGAAATAATAACGTGTTTTTAACCGGCTTCGTATATCTACAAAATATTTTTGCTTTGGAAACGGATTTTAAGATTTAAGCTTTGTTTACTGAGTGAAACAATATCAGTACTGCAATAAATTTAAATTTGACGAAAAGATTGCGTTGATATATCCAAGAAACGCAAGTGTGCTGTTTTTGTTTATGTCAAGGTGAAAAGTTGTACCAAACTAGTCCGGTGATTTTTTTTACTGGACTCAATACTGTAAAAATTCATTTTCTGGACTAAAACCAAGTATCTAAAAGTGCGTTTTACAGTATAGTATGAAATAAAGCACTTTGCTAATATTTAACGTCCAATATGCACACTTACATGTCATAATAATATTAACTTTGACAGCAACCGGAAAAACTCTTCTGCAAGCCGACGTTCAGTTACCCCAAGTTTAGGCTTAACAGTTTAGAGTTGGGCCGTAAGCATTTTTGTTTCCCAAATAATTTAGTTTAAAAAGTTTGTTTTAAATGCTAGTAAAAAATTTACTAAAATTAACAAGGACATTAACAACTATTTTTAGTTAATGACTGATAATACCCTGCTAGAATATCCCAAGCTTTGGGGGCCATGAAACCGTCCGGCGGATTCTCTCCGTTTCGAGCGAGAGTTCTCATTCGAGTTCCTGATATAAAATCGAAATCTTCTTTCCGTGACGGATCAAAGAAACTCATTCGGCGGTTTCTCTTGTCGTAAGCTGCTACACGGAATGGAATTATTTCTAAGTCAGTCAAGCCTAAAAAATTAAAAAAAGATTAAATTCTTTAAAATAAAAACTTAAGAATAATTTACATGCTTGTATATCTTGTACAAATTTTTTTGTAAATTATGAATAAAGTACGAATGTACAGGGTGGCGCCTTTTCGTTGACCTTACAGGGTACAGCGAAAACTAAAAGAGATAGAACAAATCTGATTGTGCAATCTCGATTTCGATTTTTGAAACAAATTCAATGGTGAAACTAAATCATGGATAACTTGATTCGTTTTGGAGATAGAGTGTTTTTCAAATTTTGTCAATTTGGCCAGGCACTTGTAACTCGCTTGGTATTAGAGATAGAAAAAACTGTAAATAGAAAAGTTTTAGGGATTTTTGCGTAGAATTCAGTAGCGTACCTATATTTTTTTTATTGACTTTTATTTTTAAGTTATAACACATAGTTGGGTTTTTTTAAATGGAACACCCTGTATATTTTTTAAAAAATGGATAGAGCTTACAAAGACCAAATTAATGATATATAGTTTAATGGGTCTGTCTGTAATAGATCTTGCGTAAATTGGCAAAAACCTATAAAATTAAAAGATGTAACACAAAGTTGTTTTTTTTTAATGGGACACCCTGTGTATTTCTTTAATAACTAATAAAACAGACAAAGATCGATTAAATAATATATGGTTTAATGGGTCTGTGTGTAATAGATCTGGCCCAAACTGACAAAAACCATAAAAAATTAAATAAAACCAAAAATGAAAACTATGTAATTTTAATATCTCAAAATCATAATAAAAAACATATTAATAATAATATTAAGATACGAAGCAATATAATTTTAATTTATACTTAAAAGGGGGAACTATTTAATTATCTTAAAAAAAAAACATTTTTAGATAAACTAAAATTTAACATAATTACCAGTAATACTAATATTATAAGTTAAATAATTTAAACAAACAAAAAAGAATTAATTATTTTATAAATTTTAATTACGAAATATTTAGGTCCTTTACAGCAAATGTTCAAATTGCAAACCATTATTTTCTATACATTTTTCGCAACGTTTAGCGACACTTCTTAAAGCATTATATATATGCAAGTTGGACACCTTTTGTAAACTGTTCCTAAAATGCATGTGTAATTCATTTAAATTGTTGCTCTTAGTTTTATAGGTTTCGTTTTTAACAAATCCCCAGAGGAAAAAGTCCATAGGGGTAAGGTCAGGTGACCGTGCCGGCCACCTAACTGGACCATTGGTAAATATCCACTTATTGGGAAAATGTTCATCAAGAAATAACCTCGCGGCACGGGCATTGTGGCAAGAATTACCGTCTTGTTGAAAGATGACATTATTCATTTCCAGAAGGGGAAGATTATCTATCTCATTTAATAAATTTTCTTCCAAAATATTTAAATAAAGGTCTGTTGTGAGATTGTCATCAAATTCAAAATGGCACAAAATTCTGTTCTTATAAAGTGCACACCACACATTAAAACCGAATTTCCCTTGTCTGACTCTTTCTGGAAAACTCTGGATCTTGTTCACATTGCCGGAGATACCACAAACAAAATGTGATACGGCGTTCTGCGTCACCCGGATGTAAATTATGGATTTTTCTATAAACATATTGATGGTAATTGTGGCGTTTTAAATTTTTTTACTTTTTTTCTATTAACACCAATAGCATCCCAAATTTGTCTGGATGATGCAGTAGGTTCTGCGACAACATACCCTATTGTATTCATTTCTTCCAGCTCTCTGTTTTCTTTATTATAGGTCTTTGAACGTGGTTTTTGAAAAGATCCAAAGGAAATCAAATTACTTACTAATCTGGCAAACATTTTCTGCCCTGGTTGCCTTCGTTCTGGATATCTATTAAAAACAGATTTAATGCATTTATACTATTTTTTCCACTTTCAATGTAACATTCCAACATATTAAATTTTTCGTAATTTTGAAACTCCATTTTATAAAATAATATCACTGCTTCCAAATAAGTCATACTAGTACGTCAGTTTCATTTGTTTCATACGGGGTTTTATACTCAAAGCCTACTTTAGAAAATGTTTCCTTTTTCAATCATGATAAACAAGCAATATCAAAACTTTTTATATAAAGTTTAGGCATAGGTTTAATAGTATGAATTATTAAATATATATTTTAGTCTTGGATTTTTATTCGTAATTTAAATTTTAGTTATATAGAAGTTAGAAAATTGGTTAAATAATAAAATAAGTGTTAGCAAGGATCGGATATATGATTTTTTTTACGTTTTTGGCAGTTTGCCCAAGATCTATTGAACACAGACCCATTAAACCATATATCATTTGGTTGATATTTGTCAGTTGCATTACTTATTAAAGAAATACACAGGTGTCCCATTAAAAAACAACAACTTTGTCTCAAATATTTTAATTTTTATAGGTTTTTGCCAATTTGCGCAACATCTGTTACAGACAGACCCATCAAACTATATATCATCGAATTGGTCTTTGTAAGCTCTATCCATTTTTAAAAAAATATACAGGGTGTTCCATTTGAAAAAACCCAACTTTGTGTTATAACTTAAAAAATAAAAGTCAATAAAAAATTTATAGGTACGCCACTGAGTTCTACGCAAAAATCCCTAAAACTTTTCTATTTATACTTTTTTTCTATCTCTAATACCAAGCGAGTTACAAGTGCCTGGCCAAATTGACAAAATTTGAAAAACACTCTGAATCTCCAAAACGAATCAAGTTATCCATGATTTAGTTTCACCATTGAATTTGTTTCAAAAATCGAAATCGAGATTGCGCAATCAGATTTGTCCTATCTCTTTCAGTTTTCGCTATACCCTGTAAGGTCAACGAAAAGGCGCCACCCTGTACATCATTGGAATCTCTGAAATTTAAAGAGATACAAGGCCGGTTAAATGAAGGTGAAATTGCGCAATTTTATGCTAATCAAGATGCCACCTTAAAAATTAAAAAATATTTCGAATATTCCCGAAGACTTTTGGAAAAAACCGAATATTCGCGATTTCATTTCATTTTTTTATGTCTTTATTTAAATAGATTTAACAAAATAAATGTTACATTCTCATTGCCACTTTTTCTGCTCTACAAGACAGTGTTATTAGATTTACACACCGACGTTTTGTCACTGAGCTGCCATTATCAACTTTTTTCTTTTTAAATATGGTCCTGGATTTTTTATTACGGATTCTAATAGCTTTTAAGATCCCAAATCCAATGATGTATCGCACTTATATGAATAAATCATTTTAATGTTTTTCTAATACGATCCTACCAAAAATCTGTTATCTGTCTCTCTCTAACACATGATTTCTTGTGGAAATCGCCATAAACATGAATTTTTTGAATAAGTGCGGTACATCATTGGTTTTGGGACCTTAGAAGAAATTCAGGGGTGTATTTAAAAAAACAAAATTGATTATGGCAGCCCAAAGACAAAACGTTGGTGTGTAAATCTAATAACACCACCCTATAGAACAGAAAAAGTAGCAATGGGAATGTAAAATTTATTTTGTTACATCTCTTCAAATAGAGTCATAAAAAATAAAAATGAAATCGCAAATATTCGGTTTTTTTTAAGTCTTTGGAAGTATTCAAAATTATGAAACTTCTAAGGTGGCATTTTAATCATCATCAAATTGCACAACTTTGCCTTCATTTAACCGATCTGGTATCTCCTCAAGTTCCCGAGATATCAATGATGAGGCTCGAATTTGGGACACCCTGTATAGGGGGTGTTTAAAGTAAAAGTATTAGTACAAAACCTAAAGAGATAGAGAAGGAAAGACTTGTAGAAAAAGCGAATAAAGTTGGAAGTTGGAGGAGAAACTGGTTACCCACAGGTCGTAAGCAGGCAAGATAGGGAAGTTTTTTTGTGCGAGTAGGGTTATTAATAAGGTGAGCGACCTTCTTTAGATGGGACATGAAAGTAGTATTCCTAGCGGGGTCTATATTGAAATACATACAGTAGAGTGTATAGGATAGAAAAAAAGAATAGAATTGGCAACACGAGCGCCATAGTCACTAATATTGCGATACGCGCGCTTTGCTGACATAATATTTTATTACTAAGATTGGTCACTATCATGACCAAATGAACCATACGAACTTTATAACATGGATCAAAAATCAGTTATTACGAAATTTGCCAGAGAACACAGTTTTGGTGTTGGATAATGCATCCTATCATAAAGTTACAACCAAACGCAATATAACTTCTGCAAGTCTAAAAGCAGATATATGGTCAAATAGTTAAATAAAAATAGTTTACTGTTTAACAAGACATAAACAAAACCTGATTTATATAAAATAATTGAGGAAAACAAATATAAATTTCTGCCAGTCTACAAACTGGACAGCCTATTAGAGGAACATGGTCACAAAGTCCTTCGGTTACCGCCGTATTATCCCGACCTGAACTCAATAGAGAAAATTTGGGCATCAGTGAAAAACTGGGTAGCCACACTCGCCGCTCGCAACACTGACTTCACACTGACTGGTGTAGACAAGTTAACTCGTTAAAGATTTGAGAAGCTACCACTTGAAGAGTGGATCAACATTAGTGCTCATGTGAAAAAATATAAAGATTCACAAATTGAAAGAGAACATCTTTTAGATTTGGCAATGGATGATTTACGATTTACCGTTAACACTGGATTGTCAGAGGAAATGTGGTCAGACGAACAGTGGCGTCAACCTTTGCCAAACTCAGAATTAAATTAAAAATAAACTCGATTTCGGTGTACTATAGTTTATTTATAAAGTTAATTTTTTTTGGAGCTAAACGATACTTGTAGAATTAAGTTTTAATAATAGCTAACTAATAATGATAATATGAAGTTGTTAAAAAATTGGGATACAAAAGCTTAGCGTAGTATTATCCTTAAAAAAAGTATATATTATTTTACCGTTATATTAACAGATAACAGTTCGTTATAAAAAATAGTTTTTAATTTTGAAAAATATAGCTTAAAATTCGTTGAGGTGTTAGGAAATAAGATTTTGTTCTCCTTCTAATCCGGTCTAATTTTTAACTGTCAATTTTGAAAGGTAGCGAAAGTAACGTGATGATCAATGTATTAGTTAATTTTCATTATGAAGTAAGCAAAAAAATATGTTTTCTAATTATTTAATAATAATTTTTGGCGGATACTACGTATAAGTTAAGTGTATTAAATACAGTACTAAAATTACAATAAAAATGCTTATTAAAAGGTCAATTTATAGTTGTGGTGTAGACTTTTCTAATGTTTTTATTATTACGCAAAAGGTCCGCAATTATTATTTTTGTCTATAACTAAAAATAATTTTTTGCATAACTTGTCTTATACTTATTATTCCAAAACCAAATATTCGAATAGAATTTATGAATATTTACAATAAACAGGAATAATTATCAAGAAAATAATACAGTAATCTAACCCGCCACTGGCGGCAGTTACATCGTGAGGTGTTAAGCTGTGTGAAGAGGCCTGTCGGCTGTACCTTTTCCAAGTTGGTTTCCCTCTAAATACGTGTGGTTAGCCACTTGTGGCGTAGATATCCTTACCGCGAAAAAGTTTTATATTTAAATTTTAAATGCTTGTTACTTGTTATATAATTTCATATAAAGACATATTTTGCATATTGCTTAGGTATAAAGGGATATTTTAAGCCAAAAATATGTGCAAGGGGCCCATTACAAGTCAAAGGTCCTGTAGAAGATAATGACTGTTCTAACTGAACAAATAAAAAGTTGATTTAACAGATAATATGTATATTCCGAACATAAACCACAAAAAAATTACCTGGAGCCATCTTAAGTACACGGCCACCATGACTACTTTCATACAAGTTACCATCAAGAGATGCTTCTTTTCCTGCAGGATGAGCCATTCCAGCAGGGTCTCTACCCACGATGTAGAAATTAGCACCTATTAAAATATATATCATATAAATGAGTGATTTCTAATATAAAATACAAAATAGCGAAAATTTTAAGTAAAACATAGTGTCAAATGTTCATTCTTTTCAGACAAAATATTATTTTTACTAGAATAAATTATTCTAAAACATACTTTTACTCTGTGAGTACTAAACTAATTGCTTTTTGGCCTACAAAACTAATTAATTATTGACAAAGAAATAAAACAATAATTTCGAAGATCAAACCCGTGAGTTGCCCATTCGCAATATAGTGTCTTAGTACTTCGCCTACTTAGCTTATCTAACGTCTTCATAAAATTTACACGGGATTTCTTGCATTTTTGGCAAAAAACGTCATATATTTTTTTAGAATGGGTATTTTTATAATTTTATAGTAGCTTTTAATAGTCATAAAAAACACTATTTTGAAAAATCCCTGAAACAAACAATTTTTTTTAAGCAATTATTTTCGTTATGATCTTTTTCCAATTTTGTGTGGTTTCCGCGTCCATAATTAGATATTACATATCGCCATTGATTTCTGTACTACCTAATTTAAACTAACCTGCATTCATTCTAGCTTTTGCATGCCACTGTACTTCAGTTGGACCAGCATACATCATAGGACTGGGGAAAATTGCCAACACAGTAGATTCTTCGTCTAGAAGCCCTTCAGCGAGCACAGCTTGATGTTGCTGGATCCTAACTGGAAGCGGCACATCATCGTCTTTTATCCAACCACCTGAAAAAATTTGTGGTACTTTTTAAGTATATTTATAAATAAAACAACTTTTAGAAAATATTTAAGGTAGTTCATTCGTAAAACGGCTTTTTTTTAAGAATAAAATAAAATTAAAATATATAAGTGTCTGATATCTAATTGAAAAAAAAATCATCTCTAAAGAAACAATCAAATTGTGCATAATTAATATTGTCGATATCTGTCATATATGAAAGCCATGCATTCATTTCGGAATAGTTCGAAACGGTTTTTACGATATTTTTTAAAAACTAATGCAATATACATCAAAGTATTAAAAATTTAAAAAAAAACTAAATTTTTTGATCGTTTTGTTAAAAAGATACTTGATTTTTGAAAGTCTACATAGGTCTGTTTGACCGCCAGTAAAAACCATATGTCGTTGGGTGTAGTTCAGAGCAGTCACATTTTAAAATTCTGGCACGTAAATGGAAAATCCGTTGTACATGCAAGTGTGCTTAAAATTATTTTATTAGTACATTATGATATCCATCAACTGTTTTCACATACCTAGTGGATGTAATAGTAACACCGGTTTCTTATATCCCCTCTCCTGAAGCTGCCGTTTTGTATCCGTCATGAGCAATGCATGGCCATTGTGAATTGGATTTCTAAGTTGAAATGCGAAAACTACGTCCGCCCCTAACTGTTTAAATTTTCTACGAAGTTCATTTGGAGTTAACCTAAGAAGAAATATTTATAAAAAAAGTGTAAATACCATACTTTCCCAAAGTTAAAATAATGCAATTCTACATTTTACTAAATTGTCACAAAGTTTATTGCAATTCCGTAGTGTTAAAAATAATTATAAATATATTTAAGAATTTTGCTAACCTAAATTCATCGAGCC
>JAHBCN010007463.1:0-43725 GCA_019359885.1 Listronotus oregonensis | reverse complement strand
TAATTTCAGGAAAATAACAAAAATAAGTAAATATAGTTTAAAGAAATACGTTTAGAAAAGAAATCATTTTTCACGATTGGGGACCTTAAGGAAGGGCAAATTAAAATATAGCACGGGTGAGGTGAGCAGCACAGCACGTTGTTTTGTAAACTACAGGATTAAATATATAGAAGAAATTGACCCAAAAAGGGGGATTGGCACGACACGCGTCGGCTTCCAGACGTGTCCCGCTGTAGTTCAGACACAGTTTATCGTGCCCGCGTGTTGGTGACTATTGTTTACAACAAGTTTTTTTTGTTTTTTTTTTTAGAAAAGACAAAAAAATTAAAATTTTAAAAAAATTTAATAAAAAAATTAATTATATAAAAAATAAAAATTTAAATTTGGGGAAATGTTCCTTTTAGTTTAATTTAAAATCCCTGTTTTTTTCTCTCCGATGAATAAATTTTTGGGAATTTAAAGCTTTTTTATTAAAAAAAAAAATCCTCGAATGTTCCGTTCAAACTTTTTTCTTAAAAAATTTTTTTTGGTTGTTTTTTAAAAATGTAACTTTTCCTATGGGCATCCAAAATTTTAAAAAACCAAAAATCGGGTTTTTTATTTAAACCCGTCCCAAAACGACAACACTGAGCAGGACGTTTTTTGTTTTCCCCTTTTTCCCTTTAAAAAAATGAAATGTTAATTTCCCTTGCCTAAAAATACATGCTTGAAACACTGCTGAATTTTTGGAACGAAATAAAGTTACTGAGATAATTTCAACCAAATATGTTTAGCTGTTTTATAAGTTTGTACCGATATGTGTTTCCTTAATAACCAGAACCACCACACAAAGCAACATTTATTATTGTGGTATAAATTTGTATTTTATTAACTGCATTTAAAAAATGTCGTTTTCCAAAATTTTTTAATTTTAAATTTTACTTATTTTTCTCAGATCCCTGTATATTTCGTAGGTTTGACAAAACTTTTCAAGAATTATAAAGAATAATTTAAAAAATGTGTGCATTAGTGGGTCTCCCCCTGTTTTTGATCATACAAAAAAAAATAGAAATATTGACAAGTTTTTTTTTTTTCGTCCTATTTTACGGCGGATTTATGAATCTTTTAAAAAAAAAAAAAAAAAATCGGTGTTAATTTTTATTTAAAAAATAAAAAGTGGGTATTTTTTAGGTTTTTCGTCAATAAAATTCATCCACTGAAGTTTGGCAATTTCTAGTGATTTTTTTCAATTTATTAAAAAAATAATTAAAAAAAATATATATATATAATTTTTATTTTTAATTTTTTTTTTAATGGAAAAATTCTTTTTGATTTTTTTTTTTTCATTTTTAATTTTCTTTAAAATAAAAATATTTATATGAAAAAAATATTTGATTTTACATTTCAAAAAAGTGGACAATTAAAAAAAAAAAAAAACTTAATGGGCCGACCGAGGTAATTATGAACCACAAATATTAAAATGTAATCATACTGTGATACTTTCTCCTTGTTAATTAAATGTTGTGTCATATTTCTTCTTAAGTAAGTGTGAGTAAACATTATTTCACATATAAAACAATTTTTTTTTTTTTTTTTTAACACCAAAGAATACATAAATTTAAATCAATATTTATCAAAATACTAGTATCTAATCTTGTTCTGATAAGAAGTCCAAGTAAAATAACATGTTAGTCATCTAACTTAACTGTCCTAGGAGGTAAAAATGATGAATCTTTTAAGTACTTCTTCCTAAATAAAACATGTTTTTATAGTAAGGGTTATAGAATCACAACATCAAAGATTTATTTATTTTACAAGGCTGTGACAAAGTAAACATTCTTTCATTGTGTACTTTTTTACTTTCGGTAAAATAAGAAAATTACATTATTTGTTAGATGATTAAAAACTAAGACAAGACATTGTAAATAATCTATTTCTACAAACAAAAAAAAAAGAAGATTTTTAATTAAAAATTATGATGTTTAATTTAATAAAGAACAGTAACTAAAAAATAAAATCTAAGCATCAAAAATGCGAATAATTACACAGGTCTGCGATAATTTTCCGCTAAGAAAGTACTAATTTAGGTAGATATTAAGTACCTAGCTAAAAATAAAAATAAAACGTTAGATTTCTGAAAAGAATCTTTCATTTTTCTTAGTATTGCAAGAGTTAACTTCCAATTTCTTTGGTAACAGTATTATTATTTTTGTGTGGTGCAACGAACTAAAGGACTAGAATTACCGCAGCGCTAGTTTGTAGGCAGGGTGTTTGGTATAGTGATCTTTTTGTATTTGTTTTAGACAAAAAAAAAGTATTTTTACTGGTCCTGACATAGAAAGCTAATGCAAGATACTGACTCTGAAAAAAACTATGAATAATACCGAAGTTCTCGCTTAGAAATCATTCAAAGATGTGGAACATTTCTAAGGAAACAAAAAAAAGGTCTGATTATGTAAATATAGTCAACATTATAGTCAATAATTATAATAAACTGGGTTGTAATATAAGTATAAAGTTGCATTTTCTGCATTTCCAGCTTGACTGCTTTCCTGTGAATCTTGGTGCTGTAAGTGAAGAACAAGATAAGCAATTTCACCAAAATATTAAGATTATGAAGAACAGATATCAAGGAAAATGAGACGTAAGTAAGTGGCTGACTATTGCTGGATGTTAAAGAGAGATGAACCCTACCATAAGTACAAGAGAAAAAGATTAAACAGGAGTTTTGAAAAAAGTAGTAAAAGATGTGGTGAGTTTTCCTGATTTATCTTATTTCTTGAGACTTGTTTAAAACTAATACTGTTAGTTTTGTCACTAAATGTTTGATTTAATATTCATTATATTTTATTTTTTTTAAAAAAAATTTTTAAAACTCTGTAAATATGCGTGTTCTATAAAAAAAACAACACTGCATTTTATTTTGACATACCTAAACAACTTAAAAAACATATAATTATTTAAAGGAGAAAATAAAAAAATATATTTCGCAGGCCTGTGTTATTAACGATGCAGATCACTTTCTCCAATTAAAAATACCATTCATTCTATTAAAAACATCATAAAACTTACCGAATTGTCTAGCTGCTCTTTCTTCTTTTCTGTGATAATAAAATTCCGGTTTTCTTAAAATGGCATAACAAATCTGGTTATAAAATAATGCAACGGCGGATGTATCCTGTAATCTACAAAAAAAATGTAAATAATAAACTGCTTTACAAAAGAAAGAACATTTTGTCGTTTACCTAAATTTAAGTGTATTTTATATTTTAAAAAGGCAACCACTTTTATCTTAGCATACAATGGCCTAAAAGTCAAGTACAATGTGCAGAAACCTTTTATATCTTACAAGACAGTCTCCTCCTTCGCACACCTTTACAGTTTTCCCTAAAAACCCCAATCTGTGAAAGCTGCTGTTTGCAGAGATATTTTTTTATCCAAATCCATAATGTTTAAGTAATATATTAATAAATTGCCCCTTATTGCACTGAGCACAACTGATACAATATTATTTATGCATTAAGGTTTATAGACTGTCCTCAGAAAGGAAAATGCCTTCTTACACGGTTTTTAAAAATACCCTATAACATCTAGGTAGAGTCCGACCAAACTGGGTCAAAACAATAAGGTTACACTACTGTGGATACCTGGACACACCGGCCTAGAGGGTAATGAATCCGCAGACCTCCTTGCCAAAAGGGGGCGCAGACAAAATCACAGGGCCGGAACCGGTCATCGGTATATCTTATGGAACGGCCAAGCAGTTCATATCAGCTTGGACACAAAGAGAAAATCTTCGGTACTGGCATGGACTTCCAGGTTCAGACACTCGAAGGCCTTCATAAGCCCACCGAACCAACAATGTACTGTCAAACTACTGGAGCAATCAAGGGTACACCTTAAAACTCTAGTGGGACTGTACACGAGACACTGCAGATTAAAACACCACATGCACAAGATCAGCCTAGAGGAAGACTACGAATGCCGCATGTGCATGGAGAGGGATGAATCGGCAGAACCCATACTGTGCTCGTGCCCAGCAATGGCACGACTAAGATTCGCAATCCTCGACAATGACACCTTGTTGCCGGGGGAGGTGAAAGATCTCTCTCCCAACAGGATCATCAGATTTATTAGGAGTCTGGACCTGCTGGGAGGAATATAAAAAGGTGTGAGCCACAATAGACCGATTGGTCGCGGTGGAAGGGTGTTATACCCACTCACTTTAAACCTACCTACTTAGTCCGCGATTAAGCCTTTCTCTCTCTACGCTCCACCCATATGTTGTTAAATTTGGAACAAAGCGACGAGAATGAGAATAATTTTAAAGTGATAGAGAACAACGCATGCTGTTGACGCTGTGGCCTTTTTAAACTTTGAATCGGACTTTATATGAAATAATATTAAAAAAAACTTGAAGGGTAATTTTGTTGTTTTATTCAATATTGCTTCATTTTGTGTTCACTATGAGCAAATTTGTTGCATTTGTAGGACTATTTATAATAGTGGATTTCTTAAACATTTACACCTTAGAAGGTAAATTTTGCTTCACTTAATATTTGTTTTTAAATTAAGTTATTAGGTCCAATTTGTGCAAATTTATAAATTAATTTTGTCTCGGTTAATATACATTTTTAAATGATTCTGGAATAGATTCAAATGATAACTGGCTTTTGTCCAAACATAAACTACCTCAAAACTTCTCTTTTTGTATACAGAATGATTTAGAATTATCCCTTAAAATTCAACGAAATACTCAATATGTTCCTAGAAAATAGTAATATATATTTTACCTTTCTTTATCATAAGTTGATAGTGGTAGGACTATTGGAACACTTTGGTTAATCGGGTTTTCATCACTAAGTAGACAATTAAAGTGTAGGGTTTGCAAAAACTGGTCTTCTCTCATAAAACCTTTAAGTGGGTAGGCCCAACCCTCACTGAGAATCTACAAAAGCGCAAATTTTAATTAGTTTTTTTTCCGTACAAAAATAATGTGAATAATTTTACTATTATAAAAAAGTTATGGTAAATTGTATTTATGTTTTTATACCTTTGCAGTAAGTTAAACATTTTTTGATGTATCTTCTAGTGACTAATTTAAATAATTTTTTCATTACTTCAGCTTGAATGGCGGCTGAGACAGCGCGCAGCAGCCGATATAGGCTCTCTCTTGCACTTTAACTTACCTCAAACCGTTGTTGACTTGTATTTATATATTACATTTTTGATCACCTGATAGGTAGAATGTCCTAGCGAAATGCTCAGTCTCTTTGACAATAGTTCCTTTTTGTATATAAATATTGCTCCAATGAAATCTTAAAGTGTTCCAAAACTATTTTTTCATTTTTTTAATCATTTTGCAAATATCTGTAAAACTTTTAGACCCGATTAAATTATTTGTTTTTTTATATTATAATTTCTTTTATATTAAATTTAGAAACTGTAAAACTTCGGGATGCCTTAAAAAACAAAAAAAAAAAAATGTGAATCTAAAAATTTAGAGGTCGGTTTAGCCCTGCTACCCTTTAGCCAGGTCTGCAATTTAATGTTTAGATAAAATAAAAGAACCATTGTACAAGTTTTTATAGTGTCTAACATACCTGCTCTAAAATTTCTACCAGTTATCCTACTAAATATATACTTAATACTTTATTAATACCAAAAACAATATCTTACTGATGACCCTTAGTGACACTGCCTATAAACAACGACAAAATTCTGGTTTAAATTTTAGAGTGTAGTTTCATTAGTATTTTCTCTACAGGTGAGGGTTAAACCATGGATCTGTAGAAAACACTTAAATTTGAAGCTAACCATTGCTTATTTGTAAAAATATTTCATTATTTATAATTGACACTTTGATTCAAACTATAGATTGATACTACATTGTACAGGCGGCCGTAAATAGAAAATCTGGCAGAAAACTAATATACTTTTTAGCAGATTTACTGAAGTTTTAGGAACTTTGTAATCAGTGTATTGCTTAAAAATGGAAATATATTAAATAAAAGATTCATATAAATTGTTACTTTTAGCTAAGATTCCCAACAAAGACTTGGTTGTGGTTGCAAAAGCAATTTCAGGCTTGGAATTTGACAGCGGACTAAGTTAGGTGCATATAAAGTTGTATCCAATTTTGATTAGGATAAAAAAATATTTCAATTTGCCTTTTAATCACAAAATAAAACCCTAACGAAAATGGACTTTTTATATACGTGTTATCTCACATGTTCAGTTATTATTCCCAATAACAATTGTAAAATTTCCAATAAAAATTATAAACATGTATTACCTTTAAGTATGTCAATAAAATTAATTTATTGCGCAAACAGTTGATAACATAAAGACCCAAATTTTTGCTTATCATCTATTTATTTAAAACCAATAAACACCCAAGATTTGCAAAAAACAACAAAAATTAGACTGCCAAGAGATTTACAGATAAATATAAAAAAAAGTAATAGCAATAGCCTTAAAGATAAATCTAATTAAAAATAAGAACAATAAACAACGGCCTTTGCCTCGCTAAAACTCTACTTCACGTGAGATCAGCGAATTTAAGTGACGCTGGGTACAGTTAATAACTGGATAGCCTCTAGAGACCACCAAGTCGTTGGGTGTGGTTTGGAGTCCACCTTTAACTGTAGGTGTCGTCTGGATGTTATTATCCAGATGTTAATCGAGGGTAGTTCAGAGGTAGTGGTTATACTTGTAACGTCTGTGGTGGCAAGGAGCTGTGAAATGCAATATCTGCATATTTCTGTACTTTGACAACACTGACTAAACTAGCAAAAACTGGGTTATACATTTAAAAATCTGATACCTACAGAACCTGGTACTTAGGCTCCATACAAGGCCTCATATGTTGTCATAAAGTTAAAAAAAAAAATGAAATTTCTGGCTAACCTGGGTTTAACCATCTGTGTTACAAATAACTCAAGAATAAGATGTAAATATGAAGTTTGTTTTCTAAACTGTTAATCAAGCATAAGCCACTACGTATACTGTTCAGTGTAATATATTATTTGTTGTTCCTGAAATCCTATTTTCAATACCAAATTCATGAAACAAAACAAAAAGATTTATTAAAAACAAACAATCAATTTTCTTACCTGTAACCACTGCAAATCCAAAACATTAATATTTAACTTGGGTAAGCTTGCAGCTTCTTCTTCAGCACTAACTAACCTATGTGCAGGAACAAACAATTCAGGAACTGTATCATCGGACTCTTGAAGATAGGTATGATTCCATTTTCCCTTAACATTTCAACTACTTGCATTGTAGATTCATCAACTGTGCAACTTACAGTTTTGACCACCAATTCAGGATTCTCTGGTGTCTCATATGGTTGGTCTATCCCAGTGAAACCTTTGATAATGCCATTTCTTGCTTTTTGATAGAGACCCTTAGTATCACGTTGTTCACAAACTTCCAGTGGAGTGTCAACAAAACTTCAAAAAAGGGAAGATCATTGTCACGGTGAATTCTTCTTGCACTTCTCTATCTTCAGCAAATGGTGATACAAAGCTGCATAAACATATTTGACCAGCATCAGCAAAAAGCTTAGCCTACTTCTGCAACTCTTCTAATATTTTCCTCTCTGTCTTTTTTTGAAAAACCTAAATCTTTGTTAAGGCCTGTTCTCATATTATCACCATCCAAACTGTAAGCTGGGATTCCATGTTGTACTAAGTATGCTTCCAGTTCAAAAGATATGGCTGTTTTTCCTGCCCCTGATAACCCTGTAAATAATAAACTAATCTAATTTTAATGTATAATATGTGATATGTGTTTCTTCCTACAGTAAGAACTGATGTTACAATCCAAGATGAGATTCTGTGCACCATAGAATTTCACAAATCATGTCAAATTATTCTATGATAAATATAAATTTGCTTTAAAATAATCTAAAGAGGAACAACACATGCTAGTCCAGGAATTCTATATTGCATAGGATCCAGTAAGTTATTGTGTTCATAGTATTAGGTGGAAACTTTGGGGAAAATTTATTGACAATTTATTAAATAATCTGTATTTTTAGAGTTTAAAGCAATTTTTATTTATTTAGCTTTTGACTATGCACTATAGAAAGGAACTACAACATTAAAGGAGTTTTATTGTTTCATATGTTCAATTGATCTTAAAATATGGAAAAATGGCAGAGTGCTACCCTCAGTGCTACCATTTTAAAGGGTGCATTTTTAAGATATGAGTGAATTTATCCACTTTTTAGTTTTCTATTTTCAACTTAAAATTAAATTTCCTACCAAATTATAGCATATTTAAGCTAAAAAAAATATTCGACCAATACAAATTTAAAAAACAAACAAAAAAAAAAAAAAAAAATTTAACTTTTTTATTTTTTAAATTTTGACCCATGACTTTTTTCCACATGAATTTAGTTAGAAGTATTGCTTCACAGAAAAAGCTTATATTATGTTTTTTACAACGATTTTTGGTAAAAGTCGTTAAGATTTGTAGTAACTAAGAAATGATTTTTCAAAGTTTGCCACTTTCATGGTTTTGTCTAGTTTTTAATGTTTTTCTTTAGACTTTGTCCTATAACTTTTTCCCCTGTTGATTTTGATATAAACAATATGGTATAAAAAAGAAAACTATTTTATGATCTTTAAAACAGTGCCTGGGTAAAGTATGTACAGGGTTATCCAACGAGGACTAGACAGGCCGCTTTTTTGACTCTACCTGTACTTTTATAAAAAAGTGAAATAGCCATCATATATAATTTTTCCCTCGGAATTAGAAAATGATTAATGTAAAATAATTGAACATCAAATAAAACTGCTAGGGGTCATTTTGATATTTTTTTAAATGGAATGTAATATTTTTTATGTGATTATCCATTGTACATTTTCTGCACGTTTAAATCGAAAGAATTTTCGTCTACTGTCATTAACACCTAAAATATTGATACGAATACCTGTTCACTCTTTAACGGTAGTGTCATTCAGACAACTAAAAAACTAAAGTTTAAAAGTTGTTTATATTTTTCATAAATTAGGAACAAATGACGTTAAAAAATAAAATTTTCATTAGAAGACCATCTACACATTGTAATACAATAGATACAATTCTAAGAATTAAGACTCTGTAGAATAAATACAAAACGTCTTCTAATGAATATTTAATTTTTTAACGTTATTTGTTCCTAATCATAAAAAATATAAACAACTTTAAATTTTATTTTCTTAGTTGTCTGAATGACACTACCGTTAAAGAGTGAACAGGTATCCGTATCAATATTTCAGGTGTTAATGACACAGTAGACGAATTTTTTTTAAATTTAAACGTGCAGAAAATGCACCATTTTAAATTAAAAAGATATCATTTTAGATCAAAAGATATACAAGGAATCGGATAATCACATAAAAAATACGACATTCCATTTAAAAAAATATCAAAATGACCCCTAGCAGTTTTATTTGATGTTCAATTATTTTACATTAATCATTTTCGGATTCTTGGGGAAAAATTATATATGATGGCTATTTCACTTTTTTCAGTTGTACCATAAACTACTTTAAAGAAAATACTAAAAGCTTCTTTTTCTGTGAAGCAATATCTACACCTAACCTTATGTGGAAAAACATAATGGGTCAAATGTTAAAAATCTAAAAACATTTTGTATGCTTTGTTTTTTAAATATGTTTCAGAAATAATTTTTTTGGCCTAAATAGGTGATGTTTTGATAGGAAGTTTAACTTTATACAACTTTTCTGTTAACCTATGTGTACAAAAAGTGTACAGAATTTGAGTTACAATTAAAAAAAACTAAAAACTAGTTTTTCCAAATCTTTGGATGAGTTAAATATATGAAACAATAAAACGCCCCTACCGTTGTGGTTCCTTTTATCCCTCTTTTTTTGACAAAGTCAATAGCCTGTAATATGACAATCAGATACATTCTTAGTATTTATCTGGTTGTTTTTGATTACATAATAAAATTACTTGTTGTTCATAATACTACAGAACACAAGTAATATCTGCTTGTTAAACATAATTTTTAAAATCATATATTATTAACCTAAAAACAATTAAAGCTTAAATAAAGCCTCACCTGTAAACCACACTGTACATCCTCTAAAGCCCCTCAGATGTCCCAAAATTTGCCCTCTTTTGGCTCTGGAGACATGGTGGTGCTGTTCTGTAACATTAGTTGCAACCTGAAGACATGTTTTTTGTTTTTTAAATATGTCTTGTCGCGATGCCATTTTTTCCTACTTTCTTTAATTTTTTTTTCGTTATGAATCAAGAAGATAAATGTGTGGTACCTACTACTATAAAAACTTTCACCGTAACGCCGTAACACTACCGAGTTATGTGCTACTGACGTGTTTTCCGGAGTAGGGGTTTTATAGAGGTACAAATGTTAACACGTAACCAAATAACGCGACTTTCATTTATCAACAGTTTACATAAGCAATTTGCGCCTTTAATTTATTAGTTTTGGATTTAAAATGTTATAAATAAATAAAAATGTTTTTTATTGTTTATATTAATATGTCAATGTCAAAATTTGACAATGATAGCATTTTCCATTGGTAGAACTGAGCTGGGTTCGGTATTAGCACTCCGTTTACTCCAAAGCCGGCTGTCCATCGTCGCGCATTTTTTTGTGTAATCCTATTGGTCCCTTTCAAGAGTAGCAACGTTTCCCGTCATTTTAATCTCGTTTACGCAAAAAAGTTAAAATATTGCGAACTTTTTTGCGGATTCCACTAAAGCGCGTGCTAAACATAACCTAGTTAAATTAACAATCAAATTTTGTTGTATGTTCTGGGTGAGCTTTGTGTGTGCATTTAAATCATGGAAAATTATAACGATTATAACGCAGCTCCAGCATTTTTATTCCTGACCCACCTCTTATAGGCTCGGTTGTACAAACAATGGTTCAACACAAGTTTTCTTGAACTGCAGTTCACTGTTAAACCCAGTTCAGAATTTTGAGTTTAGTACCACTGCAGGTTTACTTGAGCCGCTTTCCAGCCAGCCGTTTTGTGCACGCAACGAAGCACCTGTGCGCCTATATTCTCCAAGCAGACGTTTCAGCCAAGTTTTTTGACTTCGCGTTCGACGCGCAATAACTGCTTTCCCCTTTCCCCTGAAGGACCTACCTTTCATTTCGTGTTCGAAGCCCAAGAAACGTTTTTAAAGGTTAGGTAAAAGTAAATTCGTTTCGTCACGTTCCAGGTGGCGTTTAAAGCACGAAGGCTAAAGGCATTAAGCTCATGCGCTTCAAACGCAGAACAGATGGCAGCTGGAAAGCGACTCTGAACTATCAGTTAAAAACCTCCTTTCCTCCTGCGGAACTAACTGCACTTAGTGCAAAAAGTGCCGTTCCGACTTCCCAATGGAAGAAGCAAAGAGCCCATTTAAACTTTCTATAGGTCTGTTTATTATTCAGAAATAGTGTACACTTTCCTACACCTTTTTTACGTAAGCGATCTTATGGATGGTATATTTTTGAACTAGGTTTGTAAAAAAAGTGTAAAATTTTTTAAAATAAAAACCGACCAAGTGTGATACAAGTTGCCAAACTAATGTATAAATGGAATACGCTATTACCGGGCCAGTGGCAACAGCTTTGAATTTCTTCTAATAGAGTTCGCATAAGAAGCAAGGATTCATCCACCGATCGCAAGAGAGCGCTAGTTGTTAGTTTTATATTCTCGTTGCCTCTATAACGGTTCCATTCCGTAGTAATAGTCCAAGAGCTAATGATCAATTTATACAAAGTATTCGGTAATGCAAGGGAATGGTAAAAAGCGTGTCAGAAGCCAAGGTGCTACAAGTATTAGATAAAAAATAAAAAACTCGGAAGTCGTAGACGAAATAAAGTTGATAAAATGAAAGTAAATATTCTGTTAGAAAATGATTACTTTGGTATTAACTAATATTATATTCATGTATGTAATAGATTGACAAATGATATGCATAAAATGGTCATTGTTTTCCACCTATTTTTAAACATAAAAGATTGAAAAATAGAGATATTGACATCTTATTTTCATTTTATTAAGAAAGATGAAAAAAATCAATTAATTTTTATTTTGAAAATAAAAAAATGGGTATTTTTAAGTTTTTTAAACAATAAAATGCATCCATTTAAGTTTAGCAATTTCTAGTGATTTGTTTCATATTTTACGTGAAAAGACAAATAATTTAAAAATAAAATATTAATTTTTCAATTATCCAAATATTTTTTATTTATTTTTTAAATCGAAAAACTGACATTTTTGATTGTTTTTTAAACTAGTCTACTTTTGATAAACTTTATAAATAAAAATATTTGACAACTCAAAAAAAATAATCATACTGATTTTACATCCCAAAAAAGTGAAGCCAAACATCTAAACAATTACCTAAAAGGTTTAAAGATAAAGTTATTTTATGTACTAAAAAATAACGATACGGCAGACCGAAATAATCGAGGCTTTTATTTTTTTTATCTTGAACATAATCGATTAAAAGATTTTTAAATGATATTAATGATGCAAATTGTGGACCAATTTAGGAAAAAATACTGTTTTATTTATTTAATTATACCTTTCTTTTTAAAGCATTTAAATTCACCATGGTCAGTGGTTGTATACCTGGAAAACCTGGGGGGCCAGGCAACCCCACTTTTTAAAACACATTAAATAATTTTGAAAGCTGGTTTAATTTTTTATTTACGGTGTTCCTAAAACTTTTTAAATTAAACCTTTTGGACTCCCAACTTTTCGTAGTCAACATACGCCACTGACAACTGTTAAACTAATTTTCTCCATAATTAAACTACTAAAAGGAAGCCAGTATCTTAATATTGTCGAAACGTCTTTTTGTCTTCTTAGCAAAACCGTTGATTATATATGACAATAAATTAAACCCTACTTACCAACCACTGTAACGTAAATGTTCTAAAGACGGCTTTACACTCACGGCGCGGAACCCGTGAAACGCGAAGGGGAATGGTTCGGCGTTCAACCTTCCATGTAGGTTTTTTGTTCAGCGACAAATAAAGACAATAAACCTAACCTTGAACATTGCAAGTGTAGAGGGCTATTATTCTTCACGCATATGCCATAACACAAAAAATGTGTGCAGCATGCTCCAGGGTTCGATACTGTGTCAGTTTTAACAATACCTACATAAACAACATTGACGTAGGAGTTAGGGATGCTAGGACACCTGGCCTCATAGGAAAGTAATGCACACATATAAGAATGCTCTACGGATTACGAATGTCACCTGGCATAAAGTAATCACACGGTGTTAAAATACTTGTAATAAAGATATACGGCATCAATGAATTTAACCAGGTTAAAACACCGTTTTTCAATAAATCAGCAAAGTAAAGCAACGTTAAGAGTGGTTATTTTTTAATCGTCGACGAACTCTGCATGCTGTTGAGGGTGGGAAAAATCCACTTTAAATCCCGCAATCCGTTAGGATGACATAAGTCAGACGTTAAGGGTTTATTTATGTAACATTCATGATGGTACTAACGTGTTATCTAAAAGGTTTCATTATCTTGTTAATAATTTTTTTAAAAATTAAAAAAATAGACAATCTTAACAGGATGAAGAAACTTTTATAAGTGGCATTTTGCTACAGGTCAAGATAGAGCGATAGCATAATTAGGCATAATATGTCGTTTCGAACCAAAACAAAACTATTTTTACGATATGTCAACTATAAATAGTGTGTGGTAGCACTTCTAGATAAGGAAAGTTTCTAGTTATATTGCAGTATATTATAAGACGTAATAAGAAGAATGTTAGTTATATAAAGGCTGCAGTGAATCATAGTTAGTTGGTTAGTTTATATAAGTGATAGACCTAAGATCGGAAAGTGTAAAGTATTCGAGTTGTGAATAAGTGTAACAGAGTGTTTTAATTGCGACCCACGAACAGCAAGTCATAAAACCGGAACACCATTTTATTAAACACTATTGACCACTATTTAATCACTGGACACTTAGACTAATGCATTATATGACTCGATTAAAAAATTGTAATATAACAATAATAAGTTTCATTGCTTAAGAACAATATTCTTAGCATTGGAAAATGACCAATATGACCAGTGAAAAAAGTACTTTAAGATCTTAGGGCGTACGCCATTGTAGTTTTGAGCAATTTAATTATTTTTTACCATTATTTTGCCATAACTCTTTAGGTATTTATATTTTTAATAATTTGGTACATGATATTTATTCCCTGCTTAGGTTAACATAAAAATATATTTTTAAATGAATTCAGCAAACTCAACGGTTTTCGAGATATTTAAATTTGAAACTTGGGTGGTACAAAAAAGGTATACTTAAAATTAATAAAAATTCTAATTTGTACAAAAAATGTTCCAAGTTCGATGAAACGAGGATTAATTTTATATTTAAGCAAGGAATTAATCACTTTAAACATGTTTTGAAAAAAATAACTATGGTCTTTAATTTTAAATGCTTTTCTTTTCATAGTAGAGATCGAACGCTGTTAGAACAACACCGATACGTCACGGTTTTCATAGTTCAGACGGTGTTGTTCACTCTATGCAAATTTAAAATTAAAATATCCCGAAAATCGTTATTTTGTCGAGTTAATTCCAGAGTACATTAGCGGGGAGTAAGTACCATGTACCAAATTATCAATAATATTAATACCAAAAAAGTTAAATACATAATATTGCTCCACGCTACGCCAAGGTCCATAATAGTAACAGTAGTTTGTCGTCAGAAGGTGAATTTCGTTTAATGTTATAACTGTACTAAGTTTTATTTAAGTCAAAAAACCAATTTAAGAATAAAGAGTAAATCCCTCTTTTGAAAATTTTCACACTCTGTCTTCTGAAAATGGGTCCGTTTTGAAGCCATGTTTATATAAAGTTTTTGTCTTATTTTTGTTCAAAGGAATCTCCCATTATTGCCATTTTTTTAAACACTCTGTATTATGTATATCGTCAGTGCTTCTAGCCAATAGCTAGCAGAATATAAGATTAGATTATAAGGTAACCTTATATTCTTCGACCGTATACCTACAGCATGCGAGAGGAAAGAATAGCAGTACATACCCATACAATCGAGCACGTGGAGCGAAAGAAGGTTATACTGCTATTCTTCTTTCTTTTTCGCAAGCTTGTTCACATCAGTGAGCGTTAAGGCTACTTCTATAGGTATATGTTCGAAGCTTATACACTGTGTTCAAAAATCCCGGACCCTCTCGATATTTCGAAAACGCCGCCTCTGATCAAAAAATATTTTAGATAAAGGTTGTAGAAATTTATTATATTTGCCTTGAAAAAATATTGCAAGTATACAGGTTGCTTTACAAACACGGAATAAACCGATGTTGTGTTTTTTTTAAATAAAATAATATTATTTTTAATTTACTTTCTGAATCGTCGCAAAATTTTAGCCCTAGTTCCTGTTTCATGTCCTATCTAAATCCATCAGTTTATGAGATGACTGAGATGATCAGGTATGAGATGACTTTTATTAAGATTTTTAAATTTTGCTCCCAGATTATATTACATTACACCTTTTTACCTATAAGACACTACCAACATTTACATAATAGTTATTTTTGAGACTGCCAAATGAAGTAACTTTATTACTTGAATTTAACATTTATTTTGAATTATGTCCCTTACTGTTACATATGAAAGAGAACGCATTACCCTTTTGTTGATCAGAGGATAAGGAGATCGCCAACGATCCGTTAATGAAACAAAACACCCTCCTATTTCCAAATTTACAGTGATCAGGACTATTCAGAGGTTTGACCAAACTGGTACTTGTAAAGATCGCCAACGTTCCGGATGGTCAAGAACGGTTGGTAATGAAGAAAAAAATTTGGAAATTGTGCAGCATTTTGAAGAATGACCAAATTTGTCATTACAAAAAGTGGCCTCTTAATCCAATGTTGATTGTATATCTGTGAAAAATTTTCTTATATCTAACAAATTTCATCCCTATAAAATTACATTAGTGTAAGAACTATTTAAGGATATTTTGATCGCCGAATTGAATTTTGTGAAGTTATGTTGGAAAATGGGACCAAAATCGGAATTTTTTTAATAATATTATATTTTCTGACGAAACAACAATCAACATGGTTACAGCAAGATGGAGGCCTTGCATATTTCGGTATAAACGTAAGGAGATTTTTCGTTGTTCCTTTTCCTAATAGGTGGATCGGGAGAAGAGGTGAAATAGAATGACCAGCGAGGTCCTGACCTTACGCCCTTGGACCATTTCCTCTGGGGTAATTTGAAAAATAAAGTGTTTACAACGAAACCGAAAAATATTGATGTACTTAAAAACAGGATTAGCACCGAATGTAAATTGATAACTCCAGTTATGCTTCAAAATGATATTAATAAATTTTATTACAACTTGGGGCATTGTCAAGTTGTTCAGGGAGGCCATTTTCAGCACTTAATTAAATGAGTTTTTTTCGTTATTACTGTATTTATTATTTTAATAAAAGTTACCTCATATCTTTTTAACTGATAAATTTAGGTATAGGACATAAAACAAGAACTAGGGCTAAAATTTTGCGTAGATTTAGAAAGTAAATTAAAAATAATATTATTTCAATAAAAAAACACAACATCGGTTTATTCCGTGTTTGTGAAGCACCCTGTATACTTGCATTATTTTTTTTAAGGCCAACATAACAAAGATTTACAACTTTTATCTAAAATATTTTTTGATCAGAGGCGGCGTTTTCAAAATATCGAGGGGGTCCGGGACTTTTTGAACACAGTGTATATATTTTGTATACGATTATTATCCCTATGTATAGTAACGATTAAGTTAAAAAAACTAACAAATATAATAAATTTATTTTATCTGCTTGTAAAGTAGAAACAAACCAATCGTGCTTATGTACTGGGGGATCCGGAACAATATAAATATAACGTAGTCCATAATTTTATAAAAATAATTTTAAACACGCAAAGATCCGGTAAATTTATTGCGATTCTTTTGCTTTTACCCTAAAGGAATCTAAAAATAATATTAAATCCCTACCCATTATGCAAAAGAGTTTTTAATATCTCGAATTTTAATAAAATGTATAATCAAATCTAGATAAAAATAACTTAGAGACTTTATGTAAATCCCTTTAATACAAGAATGAAAGCATAAAAAATGCGAGGAAAATAACCCATTTCTACAATGCAAACTGAGTTATGTCTCCATTCCAGAGGCACACTTTTAATTCCCACGACTCCACAAGTTTCGTTTTCCAGTTGCCAGCTCACTATGTTCGTTTTTTCTTCTTCCCGCGAGCTGACGCCATTATGTAAATTGAGAATTTTTGCATCGTTTCCTTTTGAAATTACTTTGTTACCTTTGCCAACGCAGCCTAGCCGATCGAAAAACAGTATTTGTGGCATTTTTTTTAGGTCAACATATTTTATACAAATGAAAAAGAAAAATTTACATATGTATTTAAGCATTTAGTTCTCTAGTAATTAATTACAAAACAACTAAAGGTTTCTTGCAGTTTCAGATACGTATATTTAATATAGACTTTTGCAGTATCAATTTTAATATTTCTAGGTTAGCTTAAAAGAGCAAGTCCTGTTAGCCGCTCTTGACCAGTCGAATTGCGCAAATAGTCTTTTAAACGTCTTAGCGATGAAAATGATCGTTCCGAGGAGGCTGTAGATACAGGTAATGTGGCCAGAATTTGCAACATTTGCAAGGATGAATATTAGGAAACAAAGATGGATAACATGCTGATAATGCATTAAGAGCATTTTTGGGCCTTTCTGCTTAAGGCAACTCAATTCATTTTTGTTTTCACAACGGTAAATCTGTAGATAACGTATCTAGGTCCAAAAATTCCTCATATAATAACAAGTCATCTATTTTTACTGTGTGTGCTTCGTACATATTTGGCACTAGACAATATAACGATGAAAGAAATTTTTGTGATTTGCAAATCTTCCAGATAGCTTTTCGATAAAGTGATCAAAAAAAGGAATTGCAATTGTGATTCGAAAATATTCTTCTGCAGTAGCTACCAAGACATTAGAACGATTCTGATTTCGTGAAACTATCCTAGCATTTTTATGCATTCTTCGTCATCTACAGACTTTATAATAGGGTCGGATTTTATAAAAATATTTTTAAATTCTTGATCTATATTCAGTCTGTCTATAATCTATAAGCAAGACTCTGGGAAGCCCCTATTTTGAAAATCACGGAGCAGCTTGCACGGTTGTTAAATATCGAGCTTGATCTTGAGTATAGACGCACCTAAAACGTTACCCGCAGATCTTGACGGATTTTTTACGATTCCAGGCTATTGTAGGTTCATTTATCGTTGATTTTTAATGTAGAAGAAGTGGTTTTGCGGTTTAGAAATTTCTTTTTTTGACCAATAGAGTGACTCAGATATATTTTTTTGTATTGTTGACCGTGACTAAGTAAAACATATATTGTTTAGAACAATGGTTCCCAAAATTTTTCTATGGCGCCCCCTTTTTAAAATTAAAAAATGGTCGCGCTCCCCACTTCCATTGTCCTCTACAGAAACATTTCTTTAACTAAAAAAAGAGGCATTTATGTACAAACATAACATTTGAACACTTATCTAATCTAATGCGAAGTATGGTGCTGCATCTCCTTAACAAGGTCGGAAAGTCTTGGTTTTATCTTTAAAAGTGCGCCGCGTAGGTCACTAGCAACATCAAGTTGGCTCCGTTTTTTTTGTTTTAATTTCCATTAAAATAGAAAATCCTTTTTCACATAAGTCGGCTGTCGAGAATGGTACGTAAAATTGCAAAGTCATTTCCGAGATTAAAGGATAGATGGAAAGAAATTTTATCCAAAATGTAGTAATCAACACATTTTCAAAGTCATTTTTCGCCACTGAGTCGTGTTTTTAGTCGATTGCTTGTTCTTCCAGTTCTTCTGGAAGGATGTTTTATCAAAATTAAAAGATCTTTAGGCAAATTTATGTTCATTATTTTCATGTAAATTAGGGAAATATTGTTGGAGTTCATCGAAAAGTCTTTCTAGATTCTTTTATTCTTTATTAATGAAGTCAATTTCGGATATAAGAACAAATTTGGTGTTTGAGCTTACAGCGACGTTTCCATATATACATCTTTTTTTTTATTTAAACTAATTTATTGTTATTTTAAAGATAAAAATGTGTATTAATTTTTCTGAGCTCTCGCGCCCCCTTAATGTTGATTTGCGCCCCCCAGTTTGGGAACCACTGGTTTAGAAAATCTTTAAAAAAACGAGAAATAGTTACAAGTCGTTTTTATTTTATTTTACGTTATAAAATTTTCGGGATTTTCGGGGGGGGGGTTTGAACCCCCAAAACCCCCCTCAGATACGGCCCTGGAATATAGGTTTATTAATTAAAATATTACATTTTGATTGTAACAATAGAAGTTTCAAAGTTTTAAAAACTAATATAATAATTAAGCACCTGAAAACAAATAAGGGTTAATGTGATTTAAAACGCGTTTTAAACTCCTTGGGGGCAAATCGCATCTAGGCGCACGAGAGTGTAATATGTTTCTTCTTATTTTTCCCTTATTAAAACTTCGGTCTAATTACCTGTGAAAATATTGAGAAAATTATGTCAAGTGATTTCTGAGGTTTTTGATTTGGAACATCGCCCATTTTACTATTGAATGGACTGACTCATTGACTCATTAAAATTATGGGCACTTCCTGAGAGGGTAGATATTTAAATGTGGTATGTTAGTAAGTTTAGGAACACAAGTAAAAAAATTCTGAAAGCTGCACACACTTACTCAAAAAGACCGTAATATCGTATTTTTAGACGTATTTTGATATTTTGAAAAAATTGAAATTTGGTATAAGAGTAGGTTTAAGGACAAAAGTAAAGAAAAAATTCTGAAAACTGCAGGTTTTTACTCGGAAAGCCCTAAAACAGGACAGGAATATTGTATTTCTGGGGAATATTTTAGAATTTTGCAATCTGATTGAACCTGAATTTCTGAGGTCATAGTTGTCTTATGATTTAAAATATAGCAAAAAGGAGCACCAGCGTGTAAAAGCAGCTTTGCAAGTGTCTGTTTGTTTTGCGACATTTTCTTGACCCGTCATGTGAAGGCAACATATTGTTTGTACCGGGTGTCCAAATAAGAAAGGACGCCGGCTGTATCTCAGAAAATGTTTATCGCACAGCGTTGGGAAAAAATATTTTTAGTAAAAGTAGTCAAGAGAAATAGCTGGAAATTATTTTGTTTCTAAAATGGCCGCTAGGAGGGTAACTGCAATCTTGAATCTAAAAGTGAGTTTCTGTGAATTTTGCTACATTAACGTGACAAAAAATACCTGATCTGGTCGAGGTAATCTGAACCTTTGTTGTTTGACAATTTTTGCTATATCTCTAAAAATAAAGTGGTGGGGGTATTCAAGGTTTCCGTAAAACACCTGTATTTTCAAAACGGTGCTCCGATTTTAACAGTTAGGCTACTTGACAAGAGCTTTTTGGGCTATAAATGTTATAATATTTGAAGTTTTTGTTTATTATGTCCCGCAGAGAGCTTTTCGATATTCCGACAGAAATGATTAATTTTCTCAAAAAAAATTTAATGCATAGGTATGTTTTTTTTTCATGAAAAAGTAGCTAAATAATACCTAAAAAAGCTCGCGAAAATTGTATCTCGATTTTTGTTCCTTACCTAAAATTTAGACCAAAGAAAATTTTATACGTAGATATCTCAAAAACCATAAAACCTACGAGAAATATTATATGACATAAATTATGTCTTTTTACAAAACCTTTAATTAAGATTATAAATTTTTTTCTTCTAAATGCAATACTTTACGAGTTATAATAAAAAAGTCAAATTTTCAGGATTTTTCAAGGTATACCCCTAGAATTCGCTTTTTGATTGTAACTCGTAAAGTGCTGCATTCAGATGAAAATATTATTTTACTTGATTAAAAGGTTTTGTAAAAATACACAATTTATGTTTTATAAAATTTTTGGTAGCTTTTATAGTTTTTGAGATATTAACGTATAAATTTTCTTTTTTTCTAAATATTAGGTAGGAACAAGATATCGAGATGTGGTTTTCGCGAGCTTCTTTAGGTATTATTTAGCTACTCTTTCAAAAAGAAAAAATTATACCAATGCATTTAATTTTTTTGAGAAAATTAACCATCCCTGTCGGAATATCAAAAAAACCCTTCTAGCGGCGACATCTAAAACTAACAAAACTTCAAATATTTTAAGATTTATAGCCCAAGAATAGCTCTTTTCAACTAGCTCAAGTTTGTTAAAATCGGCTCAGCCGTTTCGAAGATACATGGTGTGTTTTACGGAAACCTTTGAATACCCCCCACCACTTTATTTTTAGAGATCTAGCAAAATTGTCAAACAAAAAGGGCCAGATTATCCTCGACTTTAAAACAGGTATTTTTTTGTTAGGTTAATATAGCAAAATTTACAAAACATTTTTTTAAAATCAAGATTGCATTCGCCCCTAGCGCCGTTTCAAAAACTTAAAAATAATTTCCAGCTATTTCCTTGACCCTTTTACTAAAAATATTTTTTTCCCAAGCTGAAACGCAAACATTTCTGAGATCGCCGGTGTCCTTTTATTTGACACCAGTACATTACTACTTTGCTCTTAATAACTTTTGGATGTAATCCTAATTTTACATTCTTGTCTTTAAAAATACAAATATTGCTTTTTTCTTCCACAATTTAACAGAAGAATATCGGCACCTTTGAAACACAATATTTATATTAAAAATATATATATATATATATATATATATATATATATATATATATATATATATATATATATATATATATATATATATATATATATATATATATATATATATATATATATATATATATATATATATATATATATATATATATATATATATATATATATATATATATTTTTAATATAATTAAATTATATTGCTCGTTTAAAAATAAGGAGAATTTAGGTTTTAAAAAAATTTAAATAAATAAAAATAAACTTTGAAATAAATAATTTACAAAAATTAAAAAAACCCCCAAAAAAGTAGATTTACTACCGGAGGCAGCGCAGCCTCCTGGGTTTTTTCTGCCTAATCTCCCAATTTCCTTTTAAACCAGTCCTCTCACTAGTCTTGTTCCTTCTACAAGTCTGTATAACCCGAGACTGGTTTTTGGTTGCCAAAATAATGCCTGTCCTTTGTGTATCAACGTTTTACATTTGCACAGGATGTGGTAGGCTTCCCCCTCATCGCACATTCAGCAACTTGGGTCCCCATTGTATGAGCCTATCTTGTGTCGGTGTTCTCTTAGGTTCTCGTGCCCTGTTAGCAGCCCTACTGTTATCCGAAGTCTTTTCCTACTTTGTCTGAGTAGTTCTTCCTTCGTTCTTTTGAATGTGCCCTTTATGAAACCTTTTCCACGTTTTATTCTACTAATATTGAACCAGTATTCCTCGTGTTTGTTTCGGATCCATTTTCTTGTTTGTCCTCGTGTTGTGATTTTAGTCACTCCAAGGCAGGTTCTGGTCCAAAATATGAAGTGGATGATCTCTGTCTCACTAGCTCAACCGCCAGGACTCCCAGTTCTTTTTAGCATTCCCATGTCAGCTTGGACGTTACCTTGGAGTTTGCTAGTAAATTATTTCATAAAACCTCATTTACACCAACATATTTCTATATGGATTAAATCTCGAGGCATACGTATGCGTGTGATATTTAAGACCTAACTTTTCTCATCAAATACGACCGCCTAACGTCGAGCGGTAAGCTTTTTTGGAATAATTCTGGGCCTTTCAAAAAATAGCCGGGTTGTTCTCCCTTGTTTTAAAATTTTACCGACCACACTACTTAGAATCAAGATTTGGACGCTATAATATGTCATATTTGTATTGGTCTTAAAAATATTGGTGAGATATATTTAAGAGGGACTATCATCCGGAGACATTAAAAGAGAAACGAGTTTTTGATTCTTTTTCTAAAACGGGGGTGATGTTCTCTGTTACACTTAACAATTTGTACTTTTATCGATCAAGTTGAAATACGTAGTTACTAGTTACCATGTGAGACTGCAAACGGCACCACTATGTTATTTTTTAAATTATTTAACTGGAGAGTTTTTACACATTTTATGAACGTTAACTGTTTTAAGAGTTTTCGCAACAGGACCAAAAACTTCTGCCGTAATCTCTCGACTTTAAGAGATTTTCCGATAAAGTGCCATCAACCAATTTTTATTTTAGATTTCTAAGAATATTAATTATTTTCGGCCGGTTTTTAATTGTTGTTATCTTAAATTCACTATTTATTTCATTGCTTAATTTTTAAGTATTGGATTATTTAAAATAGGGAATGTCTTACATAATATAAAGTCATGTAAGAGTAGTCGTACCACAATTTTTATTATTATTTTTTTTTAATCATTTACAATTTTTAAAAGTTGTTTTTTTATGTTTTGTATATCCTTGTGATTTCATATTAAAATAAAATTCAATATTTAATAGGTCTTGCTTTTACCAGAACTTGATATTGCCTGGCCTATTTATTATGGGAGCTTATTTAATTTTATTTCGATTTCGACTGCAGGGAAATTCAATATACCATTTTCCAGTACAGAGCATAGAATGTTTAATATTGTTAATATTCAAAGCAAGATCCGCAGCAAACATACCTTACATACAGGTCAGGTATGTGTATGCAATCCACTTTATTTCGTTTAATATATATTATACAATTCTAAACCATTACCCTAATGATATTGAAACTTATCCTTTTTCTTTCTTGTTTAAGTACACTAAAATTCTTTTATCAGTTGTTTGCCAAAGAATAGGAAAAGAAAGTTAAATTAAAAATAGATCATTTTTCTCTGCATTTCGTCGATATTTTCTATGAACGAATTTCTTTAAATCTTATTTATTAGGAAAAGTACGTCATAAAATTTAACAAATGCTTAGCTTGTCTTTTACAAATTGTCAATTCACGCACATTAAATATCGACATACAAAGTAAAAAAAATCTTGCCATAGTTTTTCCAATTAGTTAAGTTCGGTAAACATTATACATACATTTTTTTTTAAATATTTTATTATGAGTGGAAAAATTACCTTTTTCTACTACTGTATAAATAAGAAAACTTTGTGGTCCTAGCAACCGAATATTCGAAAGAAAAACCTTCGTGTTACCTGGTTGCTAAGCGGGCTACGAAAGTAATATTTTCAGCCCGAAAAAAAAATAAAAAAAAAAAAAAAGAAAATATGTTTGGGGGGAAATTTGGATTTATTTATAAAAAGTAACAATTTATGACAAAATTTTTTTTAAAAACGGGAAAAGGTTTAACATTAAAAGTAATTTCAATTTGAGCAATTAAAAAATTGGGGGAAAAAATACTTGAATTAACTTTTTTTAAATTTGTTGTTGGGGTATGTTATCACCTTTAACTACGTTAATATTATTTTTTTCATTGTTACTTCATTAGAGGAAATATTGGTAGGAATTTCTTTTAAAATTTTTTTTAAATTTCCAACTTATTACTATAATTCAGCAAAAATTCCCCCGCAACAAAAAACTTAACCTCCATGCCTTTTTAATCCAAAATATGAAACCAAAAATTGGAAAAAAGTGTTACGTTCTTCTAAAAGAATGGCCAGTGTATCTACTTGTCTTCAAAAACTTCGTAATTTTTTTTTTGAAATAGGTGCTTTCCAATTTTGATTAACACTTTTTCCCTTTCATAACGATACAATAAATTATCTAGAGCTTTCCCTGTCTCATAATATATTCCTGTAGAAATCTGACATAAGGAACTGGTTTATCTTGGTTCAAAAATTTTTTTTAACTTTATTTTTAGATTCCACTATTTTTACTATAGCCCCGTCTTTCTTATTTCTACATCCCCGTTCATTCTGTATATTTCGTCTGTGGGGATGCCCCGCCACTCCCATAATGGCTATTACTTTCATTCTGAACTTTGATCAGGCCTTAAGTAAAAGCTTTATGATTTTTTTTTTTTAAAATTTTTTACTTTTTTGCCTCATAACCACTTTTTTTCCTTTTAAAAAAGCAACTAGTTTTTGAACTCCGAAAATCTTGATTTTTTTTAAAATTGTTTTGAGAGGAATATACAGACCGGGGGGTTGGGGTGAAAAAGACTCGGTTTTGGAAAATTTTCAGGAACCCCCATTTTCATGAATTTTTAAAGGGGGGTTTTTTTTGGGGGGCTGATCACGAATAAAATTTTTTTTTCCCGGGGAACCTCTGGTTTTTGAGTTATGAGGCCTCCCCAATGGCAACCCAAAATGAACATTTTTCCAAAAAAATTCCCCCCTTTTTGAAACTGATTACCACCAAAAAGGAAATAATGATTTGGCACTTATATATTAAACGAATACACTAAAATTTAAAAAGTTTATTTTTTTTTTTAGTAAAAAACACCTAAAAAAACCATTTTTTTTAACTTGACAACTTAACTATAATCAGGCAACCATTATACATCCATATCTTCTTCAAATACAGAAAAGTGGATTTATTTAAGATAATTTTTACTTAAAATAGACAATAAATTATTGTAAATTTCAGTGAATTTGTTTAATATATAAGCCTAATTAGGGATGTTCCCATTTTTGGAATCGTTTAAGAAGGGGAATTTTTAGGTTATTCACTTGGGGCCTTTAAAATCAAAACCCCGGGGGCCGGGAAAAAAAATTTAGACGTGATAAAGGGCCCCCAAAACCCCTTAAAAAATTTATGAAAATCGGCGGGGTTCAAAAAAATTTTCCCCGGTTTTTTTTGAAAATACCCAACATCACATTCTCGCAATCCGCCCCACATTTTTTGTGAAGCCATTCAGAAACCGTTTAATTTTTATGGCCTTCTTTAATTTGTCGGGGGAATGAGGCCCCCAAGGTCACCCTTTTTTTGGGTGCCTTTTCATTTCATTTAACTTTTTTAAAGGGAATTTGTTAAAAATTAAAAAATTTAAAAAACTGACAAGTGCTGATGACAGACAATGTCAACAACAAAATGTGTTGTTGGTTAAAATTTTTTAAAAGGTAAAATTTCAAAATCTCTGATATTTTATTAAAACATGATGTTAATGATTATTAAATTATGCGATACATAGAACAGTAGAAAAAATTATAAACATTACACGATGGAAAGGTTTTTTGGTTCGGGGTAAAAAAACCTGGCTTCCCCGGCCTTTAAAAACCACCTACACCAAAAAAAATTTCATTTTGTAATTAAATAACTATTTTTTTTTAAACTATTTTTAATTTTTGGCAAACAACATTGTGGGAAGAATTTTTTGGCCTATACGTTTCCTGGGGGGTATAGCAAAAACCCCAAAACCCCCATTTTTCGGGGGGGTTTGGATAGGGGACTAAGGATAGAACACCCACCAAACAGCATAAAAATTCCTTTTTTCTGCATACAACCATCTTCCACATATGGGGAGAGTTGACTACTGGCCCTTCAAATCCTACTCCACTGTCAGACCCTGGACTCCTGACTCTCGGTACGGTTATCTATTTGTACGCCGTCTCTGCTAACTATTTTAAAATAATTTTATTGTTATTTAAAGATAACTGTGTTAGAACATTGGGATCGTAGCCCACCATGTATTGGTAATCCCCAAGTGACTTGTTTTGATAACCTTGTCTGGAAAACAATTTTATCAGGCCTGAAACATTTTGATTTTTTTTTGAAAAAATGAGACAATTTTTTACATTATTTTTATCACGGAAAAACCGTTAATTAAGATTTTGAAATAATTTTAAAAAATGTGGTAAAACATGCTAGAGTAAATATTTTCGGAGATATAAATTTTCAAATCAAATTTAAAATTTTGTCGTGAATTTTTCTTTTATTTTTAAAAAAAATCTGTAAAAATGTAAAATGATTTAAATTTTTTTTTATATATATATATATCTTACATATACCGTGTCCCGGAACGGTCTTGTACTTCGCAAACGACACAAAGAGAAAAATGTCAAAATAACCACGTGGTGTTAGGCTACGCTTGATTCTATAAAAATATCTTTAATCTTGCCAGGTATACATTTTTTAAAATAAAGCAGGAAACTTCATTTCTTTATATTTAATTTAATTTAATTTAAACAGTGTATACACAATGGAATCACTGTGGATACATGGTAAACACACCGTGGAAACATCGTGGATATGTTCCACTTTTCCACAATGTATACATAGTGTATAACCATAAATCGGAATTCTTATTTATTTTTTTTTTGTATCCATCGTGGATTCAAAGTGTAAAAACCGTGAACGTGGATTTGCTATGTAAGCGCTGGGGGTACAGCGTACACATTAGAAACACGGTGTGCTTATGGAACATCTCCACTGTAAAAACATCGTGGAACCTGTGTGGTTTCACAGTATTTCCATGAATACAGCGCTTTCACAGTGTTTCCACCGTGTGCTCAAGGATGCGAGGGAATAAAGGTGGGCTTAGTTTATTGCTATACGAATAAACTGGAATTTGTATTTGAAAAACGAAGTTGTGTACTTTACCTCAAAAAGTCTATGCTTGGTAACATTGCAGATATCGTCCTCACATCTCATCTTAAAACCACTATGTAGTAATTTTTACTTTTTTCTGCCGTTTGCGAAATACGAGACCGCTCCGGGACTTTTTAAAGACATTCTATATTTATTTGGTGTTGAAGTAAAAACTATATTAAGTTAGTGTTTTCGTTGTTGGTTAGTTAGTCTGGTTATCGGCTGGGTGCCAAATTTTGTCTACAACAAAATAGAAACAATTTATGTTGGACGCAAAAGGTTTTAAATATTTATTTAATGACATCCAGATCTCTAATTGACTATTAAGGAATTAATATGGGTTTCAGTAATTTTTGTACTGAACGAGGTGCTGATTTTACAAATCCAAAATAAATATTTTTGGATGGAGCTGTACTTATTGTTGACCAGGTGTTAGTGATAGGCAATAAGTTATCTATAATCCAGGGTTTTATAATTCACGTGTTCCTTAGATATAATTATTTTTTATAATCTCCCTAGAGCACGAAAAATTTAAAGAATTTTTATTCAGACTCGCGAGAGATTCGGTACGAAAATTTTACGCCCACTGGAAACAAGGAAAAAGTATTAAAATAATGACAAATGTGACAAGTTTCTTGTAGTTAATCACTTTGGAAAGATTTCCACTTATCTATCTTTTAGTTATATCTTGGTAAAGTGGTTTCCGGCTTAAAAATATAGGTGTGAAATTTTTTCAATAATATCAACTTCACTATTAAAGCAGGATAACGATATGCTACATTTAAAACGATAAAATTACTCACTTGATAGAACAGTATACTGATTGTAAATATTTATATACAGTTTAATTTAAGGTAGGAAATACCTTTTTTAATTAAAAATTTGCGTTCATATTGAAAAATTAAAACAATAAATCCCTGTTTGTCTTAATAAGATTTTATGACGGATGACTTAAAAAGCAATATATTAAATAATTTTACATAATGTTTATTGATTTTAAGAATTTTTTTCCAAGTTTTAGAAACAAAGCAAATTGAGCTGGGGGTTTAAAAAAAATTTTTTAAACATTTCATCGATTCGGCTGTAAAGTTTATTGACAAACAATAATTTAGGGTTAGTCGACAAGTGCCTCTGAATTTTTTATTTCGAATGAGACCTATCAAAAAATAAATGGCATATTTTTTTCTTGAAAAATTATTTGGTATAGCCTCGTCTCTCCTTTTCGGGAACGAATATTATATGGTAGTAAATTGAAGTGTTTTATTTTTATGATTAAAGTGCTTTTCTTTAAACAAAAGTATTATGTAAAAATTTCCTATTTTGTATTACGTTTTTAGTTTCTTATACGTGATACGTATACGGTGATTCAGTAAGGAAGCTTACCTTTTTTTTCTGCACCACCTTTCTGGATCACCCGGTATATACATAATTTAAACCTAATTAAAGTTTATTAAGATTTAAATAATTAATGAGCAATTTGAAGTTGTTTAACAAGTGCTTTTAATTTTTTTTCTTTTAAATATTATTATCAATAAATAAATGGTAAAGTATTTATCTAAGAAATTATTAATTTATAGGTTCAACCTTCCATTCGAAAACACAAAATAAAAAGTGTTTGATATTTTTAACAAAATTTGCATATATCCGACATATGGTTAAAGTAAAAATTTATTATTTTTTATCATGTTTTTACTTTATTATTTTAAATAAAATACTTTAGTTACTTTTTAAGGAATCTAGTGAAAAAATAGATAGAATGATAGGGGAATATTTGATTTTAAGGAAACGTAATAAATACTTCCGAAATCATGTAAACTAAAATAAAAATTATATGTAACACTGGACTAATTGGGGTTACCTGACAAGTGAATTTTTTATTTTAATTTTAATAAAAAGTAAATGTTTTTTTTTGTAACTATCTATGTATAAATTTTATTTTCTCATTCAGAAAGTTACTAGTTAATTGAAAATAGTGTATAAATATTTACGATAAAGGCAGTTTATATCTGACAAAAAGTCTTGGAAAAAAACGTGTTTTTTTTGTTACGTTATTAGTTAATTTCTCTAAATAGTATAATGTATATATGTTCTTCCTAACAGTTCTAATAAAAAGCTATGTCTTCTTGTTTTGCTACAAATTGTTTAATATTTAAAATTATTGTTTTGTTTATAATATCTAATAAAGGTTTTTATTTTTTTTTGTGTTACATTTTTATTTTATTAAGGTCAGATTTAGTGAAAAGTTATGTCACCTTGATTGAAACTTGAAGATGTACTGGGTTTTTCCCTTTGATTTGGCATACTTTTCAAGGTATTATTTAAAGGAATACCAAAAAGTGATTTATACAAAAGTTTTAGGACATTTTATGAAATATTTGGTTATGTTATGACATTTATAAAAGCAACTGACGATTGGAAAATAGAAAAATCGGAACCAATATATTTTTTAATGAAACTCCCTGTATTTTATTTAAAATATAAAATCTTCGTGTTTTTCTCCTTTTAAAAATATATAACACATCTATGTTTGGATAAGCAGTTTTGTTACAGTTCAACCTACCAGACCTAAAAAGTGATTCTTAGGTCTAGTAAGCTGTGAAAGCCAAACATAACTTTTATGTTGGATCCCGCTTGGCCCAAGATAACGACAGATAACAAAACAAATGAATTAGTATAATATAAACAACACAAGTACATACACGTTTTTATAGTAGTACTAGGCAATATTTTTTCTTTTACTACAAAATTCGTCAATTTATTTGTTTTGTTATCTCTGGTCATCCTTAGCCAAGTGGGATCCAATAAAGAAGTTCTGGTTGGCTTTCACAGCTTACAAGATCTAAGGGGGGTGGTCCATTGCATATAAAATGAAAATTGAAAGTAGAATTGTTACAAAACTGTTTATTCAAACATAGACATGTGATATATTTTTAAAAAGGCAAAAACACAAAGATTTTATATTTTTAATAAAATGCGGGGTTTTCTTTAAAAAAAAATATATTTCCGATTTTCTATTTTTCGATCATCAGTTATTTTTTTAAATATCTAAAATATTCATAAAAAGTTCTAAAACTTTTGTATAAACCATATTTTTATATTTCTTTAAATAATCAAACATAATTTTCCCCAGAAAATAATACATAATGTGGACATAACAAAACAATTTGGGGTTACGCAACTAGCGCTTAAAAACTTAGTATTTTAGGTAAAAAAATTATATATATATATATATATATATATATATATATATATATATATATATATATATATATATATATATATATATATATATATATTCTTTTAAAATTATATTTATACTTATTCGTTTAATAAGAATGCTACAACAATAAATTAACATGTAATTAATATATTATTTTATTGCTCTGGAACCGGTTAAAGCATGCCCTTTTTTAGTGACCCACCTTTTTACCATTTACTTGTAAAAAAACACCTATGCTTAGCGACATCTAATGATTATTTGTTAACAATTAACGCCATTCCTTACTAAGTACCATCATTAACATATCGGGCATTGGGAAAATAATATAAAAATCGTAAAGTTTAAAAAATATATATTTATTGAATTTTTTAAATATATAACACCTTGTTTATTTCTAATTGGATAAAAGCTATGTGTATACCAAACTTTATAAATAATTTTTATTTTTTTTTGCTAGTTTTATTTTTTTTTGGTATTTAATATTTTTTATCTTACTTTTTTTTAATTTATAATATATTTAAGGTTTTAAGTAAATAAAAAACACTAAACTTTCAGTTTTTCTGCATAACGTTGCAGAAAATTGTTTAATTAAATTTAAATTATAACACTTTTTTTCAAAACAATCTTAATTTAAATATTTATTGTACTTTAAAATATAAACTTAAATATTTCCAAAAGGACTAAATAAAATGCTAAAAAGCTATTTTTAAAATAAGGGGGAAAAGATATTTTCTTCAAAATACAAATATTCAGAGTTATATTTAAAAATCCTAAAATTGTATATTTTTTTAACTTTGCGATATTTATTCTTTTACCAGATAAGTTTAACAGAAAATAGAGGGAAAACTATAAAATTCATTAGTCATTTACTGACTAAAGACGAAACCTCGAAAAACACCTATAAACGACGATAGCTAAAAAAGGATTTTAGGACGCTTCCTCCTTCCTTCAAAGAGGTAGAATGGGAGGTGAAAGTTTGTATGGAATTGCGTCATTTCTCGACTTACAGATACGAAAATTTGTATGCATATAGGCTATTGGTAATTGTTTTAACATTTTTGGAATTACATTCTTTGGGAGGTTAAAATAAGGATACAAGTTTGCATAAAAAATAGTCATTTTTAAAGTTGTAAATATAGGAGTTGTTAATTATGCTTTTGATTACCCAGAAAAATAGAAAGTGGTAGTACTTATGGAACTTTATCTTCTAAGGAGTTAATAGAAGGGCAAAAGTTTAGTATGAAAAATTCGTCATTTCTGGATCCAATATTCCCCGAGAACAGGAAAAAAGCCAACAAAATCGTGTAGTCCACTTGAACGAAAAGCTAGTCTAATAATAAAAAAATATAATACGCTATTTTTTTCCGTCAACAAAGAAAATCTAAAGTTAATCTAATATTATATGTATGACACATACCGACAACTTATATAGGCATTATAAAATAACTATTTTATGAAAAATAAAACAATATATAACCTTGATGTTAAATGCTGAATATGCACACTTTATATATTTTATAAGGTGCAAAATTTAGTTCTTCCAGATATGGTTCCAATATATTCTTTTCTGGCGCAAAATTGTTTCTTATTAAATTTTGGTGCAAAAATCAAACGATCAGTCACTAATACAATCTTCTTCATTGATTGGTTTATTCGTTTTCAATGTGCCATATATCAAATACAATTCCAGAGTGTTGCTTTAACCTTTAACTTTATTGAAGTTAATCTTACTTGTTAGGACAAAAAAGTGTTTCAAGGTTTTCGCAAGGGGTGTTGTAAAATGAAAATAAAAACACACCGAACGCTTTTCTTCCAAAGTTTGTTTTAAAGAACGTTTTAAGGAAGAGGGATTTTATTAAGATACATGTATAATTATATAATACTTTTTAAGCAATTTTAAACACATTTTAAAAATTGTCGGTTATATTGTCGGATAAATCTTTTAATCTTTTTTTAGAGATCTTTAATCCAAGATCTTTTAATAAATTATTTTAATATATAACTTTACAGCGATTTTCAAAGGTTTTTAAAGCTCTACAAAATAGCGTAGAGGGATAAATAATAAAAAATTTACGACATTGTGACACTACAGGGTGTTTTCTAATTGAATGTCAATATTTAGGACGGTGACTTTTGGGTCCATTTTAAGAAGAAAACGTTATATAAACGTATGTCCTAAACGTCTTAACTTTTGAGATACAGGGTGGTAAAATTTTTAAAAATAAATAATTTATGATGAATATCTGTAATACCACTTTAAATATTTTTATCAAATTTGGCATGCATGTTCTATGTATTAAGCCATATTTTTTAGTGTGCCATTTTTTAAAAATTTACACCAGCGGCGTTTGTACGGAAATTGACCTGCCGATTTTGGCAGACGTAGATGGTACGCCACATATTTCTCGTAAAATAAAAATTATATTTGAAATTTCCAATCATTTCTAAGCAAAGTTGATCACTTGATTTTTTTTTTGATGCACGGTTTTCGTTTAAAAAAATAAAAACCGTTTTTTGCATGATCATAACCATAGGCGTGCGCAGGGTAAAGCTGGTGTGGGTGCCGAGATAATAATAATAATAATAATAATAATTAAAGAAATAAAACTGGATACGATACATTTCATATATTTGAATCTAAGGATTGTAATTTTTAAATCGAACCTTATCAAATATTAATTGTCATATTTTAAATACAGTAATCTTTTTCAGACTAGTGGGGGTGCCACGGCACCCACTGTGCGCACGCCTATGATCATAACAATATCGGGAAACAATATCACCATGCAGAGAAATATCTAGATTAAATTTTTTTAGGTAAAAACCGTGCGTCGGACTAAAAAATAAAAAATAAAAATAGAAATAAAAATTCACCTAAAAAAATTAAATCTAAATATTTTTCTGCATGGTGATATTGTTTCCAAAATTGTTATGATTAGGCAGAGAAACGGTTTTTTAAGCGAAAACCGTGCATTGGATTAAAAAAATCAAGTAATCAACTTTGCTCAGAAATGATTGGGGATTTCAAAAATAATTTTTATTTTAAGAAAAATTAGTGGCGTATCATCAATGGCGGCCAAAATAGTCAGGTCAAATTTCGTACGAACGTCACTGGTAGAAATTAAAAAAATGTGGTTTACTAAAAAATACCTCTTGATACATAGTACATAGTATACCAAATTTTATTAAAATATCTAAAGTAGTATTAGAGATATTAATAATAAAGTGGCGAGTTGGTGTGTGGCAGCGTACCAGCCTCTTGGCCGTGAAGACCCGGGTTCGATCCCCGCACTGTCCATTGAATTTTTTCATAGCTCGTCACCTCACAGAAGGCAATGGCAAACCACTGTGTAGTATTTCTAAAAATAGTGAAGCCCTCTCACAAGTGCTTCGGAAGGCACGTAAGCCGGTGGTCATATCTGTGTCTTGTTGGTAACTGTATAGATAAATTTAAAACTCTCTAAAATAGAGTATGGCACCGCAAGAAGAATAATACATTATTTGTTTCTGAAAATTTTACCTCTCTAAATCTCAAAAGTTAAGATGTTTCGGACATACGTTTATATGAAGTTTTCTTTTTAAAATGAACTCAAAAATCGCCGCCTTAAATATTGACATTCAATTAAAAAACCCCTTGTATAAGAACAAAAATTCAAGAAAAATTTGAATAATACGGTTTATTTAGAGTAATTTTAGCAGTATAAAAATATTAAGTTTGAAAATACCTTAGGAACATCTATACAATTACGCCACACCATGTCATATGGCCACTTCAATTTCAATTTCAAATTCACCTATTTTTTTAAAATGAAGTAGTCCCGTAATATACTCATATTAAAAAACTAGGCTTTAGGTCAAACTGATTATGCAATAGAAAAGTTTTTCAAATTTTTTGAGGTATGAAAATAGTTGAGAAAAAAGGCGAAATAACAATAATTTATTGTAATTAATTAAAATAAGTAACAAACCATTTTTCTAGGGAAGTCTGGAAATTTAATATTAAATCTGATGTGTAATATTCAAGTAAGCAAAAATTTTCCCCCCCTGCCCCTTAAAATTAAGAAAAAAATTAAAAAATTATTAGAAAACCCTTTATTTTATGAAAATACCTTTAGCCAAATCAAGCGCTAGTGGAAAATTCTGTCAGTTGGAATCTGAAAATGTAAACTTAAGTTTTAAGTAATAATTCACTAAAGAACACTGAGTAAAGTGTAAGATGGTTATTAAAATTAATATTATATATTTTTTAAATCTACTAAGAAAGTAATTTTGTTTAGTTTAAAATTAAATAATGTTTTTAGGTTTTACTTGTTTTCTTTTAAAATAAAATTAGCCGGAATCTTTGTCTCTGCCTATTCTTTAGGAGCAACTTTAGAAGTAAACCTTTTAAATTAATAATAACCTAGTAACTATTGTTACTTATTTTTTTTTAAACTATAATTTAATTAAGTTACTTATAATTTCTTAATTTTAGCTGTATGTTTTTAAACAGTTTTTTCATTATACTTTAAGAACTTAGTATGAGAATGACCGGTATAAATTACACATTTCTGTAAACAAATGTTACTGAAATCAAACATAAATTTTATGTTAGTTAAAGAAGTAACTACCAATTATAATTTTAGGGAAGGAACCAAATAAATATATTTTTTAAACCACCTCTTTGTCTTTCCCCGGTAGTGCCACTTCCCTTAACAACCTTTTTCCCCGCCCCTTTTTTCGAAAAATAAAATTTTTGTATGTACCACTTTCCCATCCAACTACTATCCACCCAATGTAGCTTAACTTTGCTGATCTGATAAAAAGTGTTGGTTAAGCGCGGTTCAAACTGTTATCACTATATTTTTTAATTTAATCTACTTCACCACTAAACCAAGTAAGATTTAAACCCACTTAATGCCAGATCTAACTTATATATTTTCTAGCCGAAATACGAAAGTAAAAATTAGTAAACTTTTTCGGATAAATAAAACAAGAAAAATTTTGCAAAATCGCCTCTAAAGCATTAGTAATGTGTATATTTTTTATTTTAAAATTATAAATAGATATATTTTTTACCCGGGCAATATGCTAACAATAAGTAATAATTTAAAAAAACATCTTTAAAAACCAGCCAAAATAACAATATTCTCGGTAATCATAGTTATAATTTCTGTGACGGCACTTTACAGTGGAGATGCCGATTATACCGACAGAGGTATTGCGACGATCATTTATCTTAGTTCAAGTTCGCTTGCCGAAAAGCAGGCGAGTTAGGCCGGTTGAAAATATAATCTGGTTTCAGCAGTGGAGACGGACAGCCGCGTCCAGCGGCAGTCTCGCAGCAAATACACCTTTTGACATAAAAATAGATAACACTTTTTAAAGTTTAAATAAGGCACAATTTTTTTTAATTAGACAAATAAACAGACCATTTAGTAGCCAAATTCTCGAGCAAAGACTTAGATTAGATTAGATTTGATTATTTAAACCACAAATTTTTTGGGGTTTCACTACTTTTTTTGGTTTCCAGGCTGTTTTCCTTAACTAGACTCCGGAGTCTTGACACTGGCCACTCCATATATCTTGCCGGTTTTGGCTTTTCCTCACCAAGCCTAGTAAACCTAAGCCACATAGTGCTTGCAGTGCACCACACATGTACGGCTGTTTCTTCGCCTCCTGGCAGAACCTACATAGGGATCCCCACAGGCCTACTTTCCCCGGGGCTTGTTGAGTTTGCAATGTCCTGTTAGTTGACACCGTTATCCTTACGACCTTACGACGTGGCTCAGTAGGTCCAGGTAAACTTGACCGAGCAGGTCTTAATGAACTGCTTTGCCTGTCGTTGTCCTGGTGTTTTTATCCACCAGCTTTAAAACTTTTGTCTCCCCCCGCTCTTAATAGATGCTTTAAACAGGCCTGTCGAGATTTCACGGGGAAAGGCTCGGGGGGTTTTTCATTTCCATGGATGACCCCGCTTTGGCTAGGTCGTCGGCCCCCTTCTTTTTCCCGGGTGGCCCTCGTGGCCTGGTACCCAGTCTACCGTAAGTTTGTTTGGTCACTTTTTTCTAGGGGCTGTATACAGTCCCCCCCCAGTTTGGAATTAACTTTGGAGAACTGATGGCCTTTGGGGTGCTAAACCCAAAACTTAAGGTTATTTTTTCTCTAGGCTTGTCTCCATAGATGCCAGCCCTACCCCCTTTTGGCCCTTTGGGGCCATCTGCACCCAGATATGATCGGCTTTGATTGAGGGCCTTTTTTCCAGTCCTCCCTATCTGGGGATGACAATCCGAAAGTGTCTGTTAAAAGATGAAACGAGAGGTAACCGTCCGAGGGCCTCAAAAAATGAGCGGGGTTTTTTGGTCCCCCATTTCCCATTTTGAGGTCCTTTGATGTCCTAAATTGGGGTTTTTTACCTGTTTGATTTTATAGGTACCCCCTTTGATTGGGGTTGATTGTTTTAAAAAAATTTGGTTTGGGGGTTTTTCCCCCGACCCCGCAGCCTACAGGGCTTGTTGTATCTCTTGTGTATTTGTTTCATTAAAAAAGGGTTTTACACCTTAGACAGGTGTAGTACCCTTTACTGTTCTTTTCTTCCCCCAGCCTCCTGGGGTTAAACCCCCCATGAGGTTTTGATTTGTTCTCCATTTTAAAGGGGAGGGCACTCTTTAAAGGGGAGAGGTTTTCCTTTTCCTTTTTCTTCGACAAAAGTCTGCAAATGGGTTCTTCTATAGATGCCCATAGTGTATATGTTTTCTTGGGGCAGTGTCCGGTTATTAATCCTGTCACTATCCTAATCTGATTCCTATTTAGTTTTAGTAGTTCACTTGTCAATGCTTTCGATGGTGAGTCCAGCATTGATTTACTGTGATTTTCCTTGGGGAAAGGGGTTCCCCGATGACATGTTGTGTTTGAATCCACCGAGTCATGTACCAAAAAACCGAGGCTTTGGTATTCCAAAAACAGGTTCAGGACCCACAAACATTGCTGCGGAGCCGCCTGGCCGGGGGGCCTGTTTTTTTTCCCCCACCCCTTTCCACCCCCAAAAATGTAATTTTTTGGGGAAAAAAGGTTTAGGAGGCATTGCAGACATTCCAAAAAACCCAAACCCTTTAGTTGATTTTTTTGGGATGCCAAAGCTTTTATGGCCGCTTGACTATCAGAGAAGATATAATGTCCCTCCCTTTTTTATCTCCCCCTCAAGTTCTCCCGCAGACAAAGTTCAATGGCATATATTTCCGCCGGGGAAAAAAGTGGGCATTTTCCCCCCGGGAAGCAAAAGCATTGAACCGGGGGGGATCCCCCGTTTCCCCGCCCCGGCTCCATTGTCAGTCTTGGATCCATCGGTATCCAAACCAAAATTTGAGACTGACCAGGAGATCGCCACTACCGCCCCAGGTAAGCTGGGTTTTGTATGGTCTGTTTTATTTATCCGTTTTGGCATTGTAACTGCCCCATCTCAAATATTGGGTTTGTGATACTGCTCGTTATTGGGGTGTGTCCGGGGGCAGGCCCAGAGCACCATTTCCCCGTTACATTTCAGCCTGTATGCCCAATCCTCCCTTTTGCCTTAATAATTATACCAAGAGGGGAGGCTTAGGGGGGTTTCCATGGCTGCAGTTGGAGTGCTTCTAATAGCTTCCGTTATACAGAGAATGCTGCCTTTTTTTGGATTTGGGGATAACTCCACCCTCTGCTGGCAACCGTAGGTTATCATGGGTTTTCCCCAAGCAGTGAAAAAACCAGTGTACTATGCGGGGCTGAAATCCCCAATTTTCCCCCAGGGGGCCCTTTTGGACCCATTAGAGCCATTTTCCCCCTTTTAACCCCTATTCTGCATATGTGGATTCCAGGTTAGCTTAGAATCCAGAGTTAACCAAGGTACTTTACCTCCTGAACATAGCCGAGTGTGGTCCCCAATTTGGGGAGTTTTTTTAAACATCCAGCCCCCTTGTTTAGTGAAGGGTATTAGCGCAGTTTTGCCAGGATTAAAAGTAAGGTTTTCCTTTTTTGCACCATCCCCCCACAATTCTCAGTGCCCTTTGCATAAGCTCCGAGGTTGTTTTGTTATGCTTCCCCACGACAAGATAGTGATGTCACCCGGGGATCCCCCCCGGGTATAGAAGCCATTATTATTCAGTTCCACCAGGAGTTCGTCAACAACCATATCCCACAGAGGGGGGTAGAACCCCTCCCTGTGGGCATCCTTTGACCACTGACACCCCCATTGTTTCGGGGGGGAAAAATTTTTTCGCTCGTCTGCCAAGTAACATGTTGTTTATCCACCTACAAATGGTGTCGTTAACATTAGGGGCCGGCAAGAGCCGCGGCCATTGATTTGGGGAAGGGGTTCGACGGCTTTGGAATGAAGACCATTTTAGTTGGTCTGGGGGTTTTCAAAGCAGGGAACTAGGTTTGCTTTCCCCCCTGTAGTAGTGCTGGGATTATCCCATCAGGTCCAGGTGCTTTTTTTGGCTTAAATGATTCAATTGCCCACTCGATTTTTCGTAGGTTATGATTTCTTTTTACTTCCCAGTCGCTTCTTGTGGGGCCGAATATTCGGGGAAATTGGGGGTCTGGGGAAAACTTACCGCCTTTACTTCTCCCTGTATGTAAATGTGGAGTGGCGGGCAGGTTTAAACACTTCCAGGGCTGGGTTGGGGTTGTTTCCATAGTTTTCCCTGATGAGTACGCATTGCACACTTTGAAGTTGTCTGGTTGCTACGGTCTGCGTGACCCTTTTGCCCCCCCCGGGAACTTGAGCCGTAGGTTATCATGGGTCTTATTACCATTTTATACAACTACAGGTTCATCTTTGGGTTAAGTCCCCAGCTTTTTCCACAAAGCCTGCGACATCTCCCGAGGGCGATTTTTGCCTTCTAAACAACATTGTTGAGGTGTGATCCCCAGTTCATCTTTTGGTCAAAAATGACTCCTAGATACTTGACCTCTTTGAAGAAGGGGGAAATTTTACTCCATTGAGCTTTCTTTTAATTTTTCTCTTAGGTTTTTTTTTGGTGTTTTCTTTGGGGGAAAGGAATTTTACAAATATCACGCAAGACAGTCAAAAACTATATATTTTGGCAAAAAATAAGATATATTACATCGTCATTTACAAAACTAAATTGACTAAATAAAATAAGGTATATAGTGTTGCTACTACAGGTCCGAGTCATTCAATTGTTTTTTATATATATATATATATATATATATATATATATATATATATATATATATATATATATATATATATATATATATATATATATATATATATATATATATATATATATATATATATATATATATATATATATATATGTTGTGGTGTATTTTTGCTTTGTATTTTTGGGGTTTGTAGTATCTGGTACACGTCAAGAAGTCAAACAAGAGACTTTGATAAAACATACTTTAATATAAAAATAGAAAAATAGTATAAATGCCTTTTAGGTTTTTTTGAAAAAAAAATTTTTCTTAACTGCATTAAATGTATCTAAATGTATTTTAATCTTAATGTGTATAAATCAAGTTATTATATATATATATATATATATATATATATATATATATATATATATATATATATATATATATATATATATATATATATATATATATATATATATATATATATATATATATATATATATATATATATATTTAAAACATTAAACAAACAAATTTAATATACACAGTTTACAATAATAAAAGGAGTATTGTTATATAAACTAATATTTAAATAATAAATAAACATAACATAACTGTTAACCTTCAGGTCAGTGGCTTTAGATACGTGCATTGGAGATGACCTAACAAGTACTATCGACTAACCTTTAAAAGATTATCCTTTAGCCTTTTATTTCGACCATGAATCCATTACAATGTATATATATATATATATATATATTTTGTATATACGTAAATATTTTATGAGAAACGTTTCCTTGTACTACTATAACCTTAAACGTTATTAGAGGTAATCTTTCGTGCTAAAGCACAATAAAACTCTTTTTCCAATTTTTCGCTAGAAAAGTTGTAAACAGAATTGGTGTCAAGTTGAAATTTTATTTTTAAAACCTTGTTTCCGAGTTTTGTTTCTTTATTTTTCATAAAATAATAGGAAAATCTGTTTAAACAATATGTGTTCAAAGCTTAGCACTGCTTTAAGAATTTATATAAAATGTCCAATATATAATAAGGTATTTCAGAAACAGCTGATTGTGATAAATGTATAAAATAATTATTTATTTTTTAAGGTTTAATAAGATAAACTTTACAGGGTCGGAAAAAGTATTAAAAAATTATTTCTTTAGCGTAACTTTTAAGAATGCACCTGTAGGACAATTGGAATAATATGGTATTTAAAGCAGATACTCTCAGCAATGTGGAACAACCTAGAAAATAATTTAATCAACATGAATAGAAAATTATATAAATTATGAATTACTTTTTTAAGGACCAAGATATGTCAGACACCAAATGCAATTGTTTAAATCAAAAGGGTTTAAACAATTGCAAGAAATTGTTATTTTCCAACCGGACATTTTTTTAGTCTTTATTAAAATACAAATAAAAAAGGTCCTATGGATTACGATAAAGTTTATATTTTTGAAGATATAAATTTTTACAGGTTCAAAAAATCTTAAATTTGGGTAATTTGGACCCACGAAAAATATTCAAAAAAGGATAAAATACAAAATATATATATATATATATATTATATATATATATATATATATATATATATATATATATATATATATATATATATATATATATATATATATATATATATATATATATATATATATATATATATATATATATATATATATTTTTTGGAATAGCTTTTGGTGCTCATGCGCCGATTCCTCCTAGACTATTATTTAGATTTAATTTTTATGTATAACAAAAAAAGTCCATACACACTTATTTATATATGAATACGATTATTGGACTTACATTTTTTTACTAAGTACTTTACGCCCAGTACTATTTTTGTGGGTACCAGGTTTTTAGATATTTAATTAATTTTTTTCCAGTTTCGTTAATGTTGTTTAAGTACGGAAACATGCAAATAGTATATTTTAAAACACCTTTTAGAATACGCAGTGGTGTAACCACTCCTGCGTTATCTAAAACCCGCTTGTTTTCTAAGCATATAATTTTAGTTTAGCAAATAAAGAAATGATTATCTTTTTAAAAAGTTTTTAGAGCCTAAATTATGCTAGCTGTGTTATTGTCATGTAATAAGTTGCGAACATTTCTTTAATGGCCATGCATTTCAAACCATATGGGTATGTATCTAAAATGCTTCATTTAAAAAATATTACACATAAATAAAGAAATAAATACCCTTTAAATTAAAATTAGTATTTTTAAAAATGTATAACAAAAAAGATACGATTAAAAGTAGTATTAAAAAATGCTCTAAAGGCAAATCCATTATCAATTATAATCCCCAAATAATTATTTATTGTATTCTTTACGCAAACGACTTTTGCGTTTTTTTACTTTAATAATTTGTCAGTTATTAAAAAAAAGTGCAAAACTTTTCGTATCTTCGGATGTTTTTAAAACATTCATAATATCTTTTTGCTAATATGTTTTCTACTAATTTATATAAAACATATATTAAACAAATATTAAATTTTAAAACCACAAGCAAAATACATTAAAAATGTACCCAACTTTTTTCGTATACTGTAGCATTTTGTAATAATTCTTATTTAGAAATAGCATGGTAACAATAAAAATAGTAATAATAAACACATCTTTTAATAACGAAAAATGCATAAACTTTAACAATTCCTTTTCTAAGCGCGTGCGCCTCACTTTTTCCAGGCATCGCAAACCGTTCCAAATCCATCCAGTCGTTATTCGTTCTCCCTCTTCCGCGCTTTGCCACAGAATTTCACCCCTTTTTTCTGCCGCGGACACGCAAAATAACTCGACCCCAGGAAAAGTTTTCGGGAAGAAACTTTGCGTTTTTGCCAGTTAAATTCGGAAGAGTGTTAACGGTTACGCTTAGGAATTATAAAGGATTTAGCAAATGGGTTTTAAAAGGATTCCTTAGAAAAAGTTCTCAAGGTGAAAAAGTATTAACTTTGTTGGTATTTGCAGGATACTTTGAATTTTGATTTACGAGGTTTTGTAAATCATACTTTGATAAGTTGTGAAAGCAATAAACAACGGTTTTAATTACCAAAGTTTTGAAATATTTTATTGGAATATAACTTTAGGGGAGTGAAACAAAAGTGAAAAAAAATATTTCCTTAAAAACTTATTCTAAAAGCCGTAAAACTGTTTTCTTTTAAAAACTGGAAGTACAAAATGTAGCAAGTTAATAATAGTGTTTTTAACAATAAAGCCTGCTTTTTTGTAAATTAACCCATAAGACGTGCAATGTAAATGTTATGTTAAAATTTAAAGCGTTGTTTAAATATTTAATTGAATGCTTGTAAATAAAAGTAACAGACCAAACATAAAATGAATAGTGTTTTCGTGTTTGCTTTTGTGGCTTTTATAGCTTTTTGCGGTGGACTTTCGACACCGGCATGCGTTTGTGATAGAAGAGAATGTGAAATTGTTAACGAGGTGGACTGTCCTGGATTAGGTGTAGTTGTGTGGGATCCATGCAAGTAAGCTTATTACTGTAATACTTTTCTTCATTGTTTTATTTGCAAAAAACTTTATATATGTGTCTACTTAAGATCTCTACTATGGGGAACTTTTTCATTTTAAGTTTTATAAGAAATGGTATTCCTTATAAAAAGTTCTGTTTTTTGCTAAAACATTGTATTATTTATTTAAGGTCGCATATACAGGGTAGTCAAAAATTAAAAAAAATTAAAAATAACTCGGAAGAGAAGTACCGTTAATTTTTGTTTTATAGCAAAATGTAAAAATAAAGTCTTATTTAAAACAATAAAAAAGTATAACTAGCTTTAGAATTATTGCTTTCTACATGAAATCATAAAAAAATAACAAAATATATTAATATTGCAAAATGTCATGTGCAAATAAC
>JAHBCN010007462.1:0-43338 GCA_019359885.1 Listronotus oregonensis | reverse complement strand
CTTTCCCCCTTTTTATTTCTTTTTGTTGGGAAAACGGAATTTTTTTTTGCATTTTTTTCCCGGGGGGCAGGGGTTCCCGTTTAAATTTTATTCCATTTACGGAAGTTGATATCTTCCGTTTAAAAGTTTTAAATAACCTTTATTCGTGTATTAATCTTTGCTGGTAACTTATTTTCGCGAATTATGACAACGTGGCGATGAAATTTTTGGCCGGTTCACTGTTATTTGACGAAAATTAATCATAGCTTAAAAATCATTTACTAGTGTTAGTTTTTTATTCAGCCGCTTCGTCGGTTGGGTGGCCGGTATTAAATGAGTCACTGACAGAAATTTTGGACTTTAGGTATAGTTTAGACGATTAGTTAAGCGTTTTAGAGCACTAACATTTTCTTAACGGGCGCTAATTATGCACTTTTTGATGCATTATGCATTTTGAGTGTTCGGACTTTGATTTTGAGATAAAATGTCTTAAAAACCACCTATTTTTCATTATTTCTGACGGCCTATATTGAGTTTAAAAAAAAAATTTAATTGATTTGGTTTAACATTTACAACACATATTAAAGCTCATTTAATTCACCAAATATGTGACATATTTTAAGAAAATTTACCTAAATATAATTTTAACCAAACGCTTTTAAAGGCAACCGAATGTAAAACCTCCAAAAATATTAGAATATTTTTTTTATCTTTATGACAGTTCACGAAGGCTTGATGTACTAGGATACCGAGGTGCCGAGTTTTACGATACACAGGGTGTAACATAATGATTGGAAATAAATTAAACAGTTAATTCCTTAATAATCCATTTTTTATATATAGTTTTGCTATATGAATATTTATTTCTAAGTTACAGGGTGTAACCAATTAAAAAAAAAATGTTTTAGTATAATAACTTTTTAACGTTAAAATATAATGAAACTTACATTTTAGCTAGAGCTTCATTTAAGAAAATTTTTGTCAAAAGACCGACTCTTCGCTCTTTTAATTTAATTTTTATGATTCTAATTAAATAGACATCACAAAATAAATTTTACATGCTCATTGCTACTTTTTCTGTTCTGCAAGATAGTGTTATTAGCTTTACACAACGAAGTTTTGTCTTCGAGTTGCCATCATCAACTTTGTTTTTTTAAATACGCCCAAAATTTTTACTTTTTAAGAACCAAGGCCCAAAAAACCAATGATGTATCGCACTTATTCGAAAAATTCATATTAATGGCAATTTCCATAAGAAACCATGTGTTAGAGAGAGACAGAATAGATTTTTGGTAGGAAAACATTAAAATGATTTTTTCCAAATAAGTGTGATACGTCATTGGTTTTGGATTTAAAAAATCCAGGAACTATTAAAAAAAAAAGTTGATATGGCAGCTCAAAGAAATATATCGGTGTCTTGTAAACAGAAAAGTAGTGATGAGAAAAAAGAAAAAGCCCCTAGTCTTGGTCTTGGTCTTGGTCTTGCAAGTCTGGTTTTGGGGTTTTGGGCCCCTTCAAGCCCAAAAAGGTCTTGTCTTGGTCTTGGTCTTGCACCACCCGGTCTTGGTCTTGGTCTTGGACTTGCTGCAAGAGTCTTGGGGGGCTTTTTTTTTTGGTAGTAATAATTTATACTAAGCAATCTTAAATAAAATATATTTTTTTTAATACTTACAAATAAATAAAGATGGAGACTATATTTTTTCCTTTAAAATTTTAATATATATCAATTTTAACCTTACATGTACTTTTAAAATTATTTGATTAAAAAGGATATTTTAAATGTGGGGTTTTTTTTTATAAGCTTTCATTTTAGTGATAGGAAATATTTAAATTTTTTTTGAAGAAGCATATAAAATTACAATACTGAGGGAAAAAAAAATTTTAATTTCAACCAGATGTGAAATTTCCTTGAAAATGATTCTGATATGTAAACATGGTTTCTAATTCAAAAAAGGTATTTAGGAACCAGTTAAATAAACTTTCTTGTTCAAATTAGAAACATTTGCCTCAAAGTTTGTACAAATTTTTTATAAACATTCTGCATATACAAGGTGGCTGATGGGGGACAAAGATCAGATATCCAAACCGTTCAAAATTAAAAAACTGAATATACAAAAATTATAGAAAAAAGCGTAAAATGTAAAATTATTTTCTATTTCAAATTTTCCAAAAAAAATTACTCCACTCAAGAAAATTCCCTTTTATTTTTAGCTTTTAACCTAAAATAGAAAAATTAAGCAAAAAATTCTTTAAAAAAAATCGCTTTTTTATATTATGCTGGAAATTCTTGAACTGTCATATAGGTACAATGTCGACGTAGAGGTTTTTTATATATCATTTTGGTTTTGACAAAAATGCATCATTATACTTTTGGCATTGTTTTGACTTTTCGTCTAAACCGGGGAAATAAATTTAAAATCCATTTATATAAAAAGTTTCCCCAAAAAATGAAAAATATATTTTTTATTAAACCATCATTTTACATTTATACTCATTTAAAAAGGGGAAATCAATGATGCCACTTCTTAAGTGTGGCACAAAAATAATGTTTTCCTGGGGTTTTTGGAAATTTTTTCCAGTAAGTGGCACACTAGAACCTTATTAAAAAAAAAAATTTGGAATAGGGGAAATAACGCCATAACTTTTGTACTTTTGGTTTTTCTCTGTCGTAAACGGTTTTGGACATATCGAGCTTTGTCGGACCATTGAGTCACAAACTTATTATTTTTGAAACATGTTACTGAATCTACTAGTTATCGTTTTTAGATTATTTTATTTAAAAACGAAGTGATCGATTTAATTATTATTTTATTAAAAAAACCTGTTACTAAAAATAATCGCTTTTTAGGAGTTTCGACACATTTTGTCAAGGGCTGTATGAAATACCTCTGTATATTGAATATAAAATTGAATATTATAATTTAAAAAAAGGACAAAAGTGCAAGAGTCGGTTTTGGTCTGCCTAAAAATTGCACCCCTCGGTCTTGGTCTTGGTCTTGCATACTCCGGTCTTGGTCTTGGTCTTGCAAGAGAGTTGTCTTGGTCTTGGTCTGGTCTGGGCTTGCTGCAAGACCAAGACCAAGACCGCAAGACCAAGACGGTCTCGCTCATCACTAAGAAAAAGTAGTAATGAGAATGTAAAATTTATTTTGTTATATTTATTTTAATAAAGTTATTAAAAAATAAAAATAAAATCGCAAATATTCGTTTTTTTTTCAAAAATCTTCGAAAGTATTTAAGATTTTTAAAATTTTAAGATGGAATTTTGATAAGCATAAATTGCGCAACTTTGCCTTTTAATCGACCTCGTATCTCTTCAAGTTTCCGAAATCTCAATGATGAGAATCTAATTTGGGACAACCTGTACATTATTTTGTATTAATATTATATTACAACAAGAAAATAATTTTCATTTTTCAGATTACCTCTGAATATTCATAGAAAGACATTTTACCGTCCCTAGCTTATTTAACATCTGTGTATAAGTAAACAAAATAGAGTTGGCAGAGTTTTCTACGCATAGATGCATCTTAATTGTTTTTCAGCGCACTTTGTCGAAAATTATGCCCGTGCTGTTCTCTATTTTTAGACATTTAATTATTTCTTCTCTTTGTTTAAAATGCAGTAAATTTTAAAATGTTAAATAACCAGAATTGTTTGGGAAGTCATAAAAATTCATTTGCAGCAAAAGATATTTAAAATTGCAGACATGGTGCATACCGTGTGTTGTTTAGGTTTTGAAAATTTTATGGCTTTGCGTTATTTTATTAATGATCGTATTGGTTTCCTGTATATTCAATTCGGATAAAAATAGAGTTCGTTTTGTGTTATTTATTAATTGTTGAGTTTATATAGTATTTTAACTATAAATCTCAGACACATATGTAGTGATGAGCAAAGCAAGACCAAGACCAAGACCGGGCTAGTCTTGGTCTTGGTCTTCGTCTTGTACCACCCGGTCTTGGTCTTGGTCTTGCTGCAAGAGTCTTGCTGGTCTTGTTTTTTTTTGGTAGTAATAATTTAAATAAAATATAATTTTTTTTAATACTTACAAATAAATAAACATGGAGACTATATTTTTGGCTTTAAAATTTTAAAATATACCAATTTTAACCTTACATGTACATTTAAATTATTTGATTAAAAAGGATATTTTTAATATAGGGGTTTATTTATTTATAGCGCTTCATTTTAGTGATAGAAAATATTTAAATTTTCTTTGATGAAGCATATAAAATTACAATACTGAGTACTCAGAGGGCAGAAAAGAAAACTTTTAATTTCAACCAGATGTGAAATTTCCATGAAAATGCTTCTGATATGTAAACATTGGTTTCTAATTCAAAAAAGTATTTAGGAAGCTTTTCAGTTCAAATAAACTTTCTATGTTCAAATTAGTCAAACATTTGCCATACAAAGTTTGTACAAATACTTTATAAACATTCTGCATATACAAGGTGGCTCGATAGTGCGACAAAGATCGATATATCCGAAACCGTACATAATGGTAAAAAACTGAATATACAAAAATTATAGAAAAAAGGGCGTAAAATCCACTATCACTCAAGAAAACTTACTTATTTTTAGCTTTTAACCTAAAATAGAAAAATTATAGCAAAAAATTCATTTAAAAAAATCGCTTCCCTGTATATTATGCTGGAAATTCTTGAACTGTCATATAGGTACAATGTCGACGTAGATGGTTTTTTATATATCATTTTCGGTTTTGACAAAAATGACGTCATCATTATACTTTTGGCATTGTTTTGACTTTTCCGTCTAAACCGGAAGTGAAATTTAAAATCCATTTATATAAAAAGTATTCCTATATAAAATGACAAACATATTTTTATTAAACCATCACTTTTACATTTATATCTTAGTTTAAAGGAGCAATCTAATGATGCCACTTCTTACAGTGTGGCACAAAAATAATGTTTTCCTGGATTATGGAAATTTTTGATCCAGTAAGTGGCATCACTAGATACTCAAATAAAAAAACATTAGAAATAGGTAAGTAATTTTCAGCTTCTATAACTTTTGTACTCTTAGTTTTTCTCTGTCGTAAACGGTTTTGGAGATATCGAGCTTTGTCGGACCATTGAGTCACAATCTTATTATTTTTGAAACATGTTACTGAATCTACTAGTTATCGTTTTTATATAATTTTATTAAAAAACGAAGTGATCGATTTAATTATTATTTTATTAAAAAATCTGTTACTCATAAAATAATCGCCTTTTTAGGCAGTTCTCGACACATTTTTTGTCATGTCTGTATGAAATACCTCTGTATATTGAATATAAAAATTGAATATTATAATTTAAAAAAAAAGTGACAAAAGTGCAAGAGTCTTGCGTAGTCTTGCACCCCTCGGTCTTGGTCTTGGTCTTGGTCTTGCATACCCCGGTCTTGGTCTTCGTCTTGCAAGCGAGAAGGCGGTCTTGGTCTCGGTCTCGGTCTTGGTCTTGCTGCAAGACCAAGACCAAGACCGCAAGACCAAGACCGGTCTAGCTCATCACTACACATATGTACGAAATATTATTGAAACTGCAGTATTTTATATTCACATATGATAATTAGAGCTGGAACCGTATATTTTAAAAAGGGACTTGATTTACGGATCCGGATTCCCGGAAAGAAATCGAGTCACCAATACGAATCACGATTCCCTTTTTAAGGAAAAAGGGAATCGAAACTCGGAAATCAATTTCTATTTATCGAATTATGAGGTATTTGGTAAATAAACAAGATCAAAAATATTGACAGATAAAATATTTTTGGTTTTTTATAAATTTTTAAAACATATTGGTCAGTTTTATTAAATATTTAGCAAAGTAAATTTCATAATTTTCTTTCAAAATAATACCAGGACGTGAAATTATTGATTTTGATAGGCAATAATTGTTGCTCTGCATGATGCTGGACAATCCAATCATCATATACACAGGATGTTAAACATTCCAAAATCGTCAATTGTGCGAATAGTTCAAAGGTACCAAGAATTTGGGACAGTTGATAAAAGGCCACGTAATGGTCGACCTCGAATAACACATGAACCGGATGATCGATATTTGGTTCAATATGCCCGTACACATCGAACTGCTTCAGCTCTAGCCCTTAGAGCTCATTTTCAAGGTACGTATCGTCCTCTACAGTTAGAAGAAGACTGCATCTGGCAAATCTTCGTGCAAGAAGGCCTTTAAGGGTACCTACACTACTTCCACAACACCGAGCTGCCCGCTTACATAGGGCGCGAGAACATAGGGAATGACTCTTGCGGCAGTGGCGACGAGTCTTATTTACAGATGAAACAAGAATTGGACTGTAGAGTGATGACAACAGGCAAAGAGTCTGGCGAGAGCCAGGTCGTCAAGGGAGACTAAATTTTCCTCGAGAGGTTGCTCCCTATGAAGGAGGGACAGTAATGTTTTGGGGAGGAATCATGTTCAATCGCCGAACGCCAGTAATTGCTATACCTCAGAATATGACAAGTTTATATTGAAAGTGTCATCAAGCCCATTATTTATCCATTACGCAACATTTGGGAAAACATCTTCATAGAAAGCCCGGCCACATCCCAAAAACGGTTCATGGGGCACTTGAACAAGAACATATCAGCCGACTAGACTGGCCAGCTAACTCGCCGGATATGAATCCGACGAAAACATATGAGATTTTGTCCTAGAGTGGTTTAAACAGCATTAACTCACCCTAAAATGCGGAAGAGTTAGTTGCAGCGGCAGAAGAGGAATGGAACCATATTCCTCAAGAAACGATCAATCGCTTGATTGTTTTAATGCATACTCGTGTCAATATGCTACTGAGAAACAGAGGAGGTCATACTATTGATTGATGTTCATCTTGGACAAAAAAAAATGTTTTGTCAATTTTTTTTGTAATGAATTTACTTAAGAAATGCAATATTTATTTCTTATGTCTTTTTTTAACAATATTGTTATTGGAAAAAATAACTTCACAAATAAACGTACTTTAAAAAACATTTGCTATTTTATTTAAAAAGGGAATAAATTACAGAATACCGCTGGGGTCCAAGACTTTTGATGTTGTGTGTATTTAACTTTCCTATTTTGGAATTTTGTAATTAACAAAAAATAAATGTATAACAAAAAACAATATAGACTCTTACTAAGAATTTAATGGTCTACAAAAAAGGTCTTTTAATATTTTTTGTTAAATTCACTCATTCCAAAGTTACTTGAGATTAAAGTTTAGGTAAAAATTAATTTATCTTTTTTTTACTTTTAAATGAGTGAATTTAACGAAAAATATAAAGAGACCTTTTTTTTAGAGCATTAAATTCCCTGTAAGAGCCTGTATTATTTTTGTTATATATTTATTTGTTTGTTAGTTACAAAATTCCAAAATAAGAAAGCCAAATCAAAAATGATATTAATGTTTAAAGCTTGACTCGGCAATGGCTCGTCGGGCAAAAATTTTCAATGAGATTATTTTTTTTAAAGGGAATTTAATTTCCTATAAATAAAGGGTATTCCAATACGATGTTTCGAATGTTTTTATTTGCTACTCTTCTTATCTCAATTTTTTTTTGGTAATTCGGATTTTATTGCATTGTGGAATTCAGTACAATTTTAACAAAACGTATTTTCGAAATGGGTCTTCTGTGAGAGCCACATATCGGCGAATTCGGGATTACACAATCGTCCCTCAGAAGCAACTATTCGCAAAATAGTGCATAAATTTGAAACTACCGGATCTGTGCAAGATATTAAAACAAAAATACGGGAACGTCCAGCTCGTTCCGTTGAGAATATTCAGGCTGTTCGGTAAAAAGTGGTTGAAAATCTACAAATGTCTGTTGAAAGGCACTTACAACATTTGGGCATCGGCAGAACTTCAACGTGGCGAATTTTGAAAAAAGATTTAGGTCTGCATCCTTATAAAATTCAAATTACTCAGGAGCTAAAGCCACACGATCATGGACAACGTCTGCTTTTAGTAATTGGATCCTACGAGAAAGGCAGAGGACAATAATTTTTGCAATAAAATCATTTTTAGTGACGAGGCTCACTTCCATTTAAACGGTTACGTAAATAAACAAAATTGTCGTATCTGGGGCAATGAAGATCCTAGACAGATTCACAAAAAGCCAATGCATGCCCAACGTGTAACAGTTTGGTGCGGTTTTTGGGCTGAGGGTATAATTAGTCCGTATTTCTTTGAAAATAAGACGAACAAGCTGTTACACTAAACGGAGAGCGATACCTGACGATGATTGATGTTTTTTTATGGGATGAGATAATGGAGATGGATGTAGACAATATATGGTTCCAACAAGATGGGGCGACATGCCACACAGCACGAGAAACATTGGATTTATTGCGTACACGGTTTGAAAGGAGGATTATATCAAAGAACGGGGACGTAAATTGGCCACCAAGATCTTGCGACTTGACTCCGCTAGATTATTTTTTGTGGGGCTATGTGAAAAGCAAAGCTTACGAAAACAATCCCCTAACCATTCAAGAATTGAAACAAGAAATTACACGAATAATTCGTGACATAACTCCAGAAATGTGTTTAGAAGTAATGGAAAATTTCAACAAAAGAATTGTGTGCTGTCAGAGAAGTCGTGGTGGTCATTTAGCAGATATTGTATTTCACGTATAATTGTACACTGTTCAGCTACGCAGTGCCATAAATAAACTTCAAATATGTTATAAAACTTTCATTTTATTCGTTACCAACATTCGAAACCTCTTATTGGAACACCCTTTATTTGTGCCGATAATTTTTTTTACTTAAATGGTTTGGAAGTTTTAACGCCAAAATCAAAGCACGACTAAAAAAAGTTAATAGACTTTTTAATATTAATATTAAGGACTCAAACTTAACGATATTTTTTGTCACCTTGATGAATATTTTCGATATATTTTTCAGAAAAATATAGTAGATTTTTTTGGACCAGTTTAGTGTATATGTATTTATAAAATTTTATTTTATAATTAATAGTTTTTTTATGGTCGATTTATTTGTTTAAATAATTTTGTTATTTATTTAGGAGGTTAAATCTAGCTTGGAAAAAACACATGCGGAGGCCAAGAGCTAGTTTGATGAGCACTGATTAATAACACCAAACCACTCTATATGGTATTCACTCACAGAACTCCAGGCATGGAGGGGCTTGCAGACAGCGCTAAGTTCCTAGGTGTTTATTTGGACCCAAACCTAAACTTTATCTTGCATGTGGATAACTTGGCTGAAAAAAAACCATTTTCCTGAAAGTTAACACCGGTTCTTTAATTTTTTTGGTCTGATAGGCTGGAACCACACACCTCCGACGAAAAGAATCTTTGGTAATCAACAACCTCGGTTATACAGACGATGTAAATTATAAATTTAAGCAAATGGGAATTTTTACATTACCCAATCAGGATATTTTTACCTGTTTAATTTACGTCTATAAGAAACAAACGTACCTTCCAAAAGATTTGCAATATTTATAAATATAATACTTGTAGCAGCCTACAGTTTAAAATAGATTTTGTAAGATTAAACTCAAGCAAATATAAAAATACAGTTGCCCTATTTTAATTTGCAAGACTTTGTAACTGCGATATAAATGTTGTTTCTTTAAGTAGTAAATTTATTTTATTTTATTATATTTATTGTATGATTTCTTTATGTAAAAACTTAACTTGTGTTTAAACTATTTTGTATAGCATCAATAAATAATTTAATTTGAATATAAATTAAACAGTCTTTGTCATCAATATTAATTAAAAAATCAAATCATGTTTTAATTATCAAATCATTTGCAATATATAAAGTATAAAATTAAACATATTTTTAACAAACAAAAAAAATATGTTTTATTCTATTTCGAACCAAAGATTTATGTACAATTTGACAGTTATTAATGCTTTACAAAAGCCAGATTCGCATGTCCGTGGCTTTACTTTCAAGAACACTCCGAAGTTGATGAATTTCATTCAAATGAGAACTATTTGCGCGATCTTAAAACAATAAAGAATGTTGAAAAGGGTAGTGATTTATTTCTTTTTTGCATGTTGTCCATATAGTATGTTTGGGAGACTTAGCTTCCACCAAGAGCGTTGCAAGTCAGGGATATGTGACGAACTCATAAAAATCATTTGGATGAGATTTAAACAGTGATTTTTTAGTTAATTTGCAAGCAGTAAAAAATATTCATCCAGATTATTTCAGTACTTTAAGGGTTCAAGATTTTTGGATAGGAACTTGGTCCTTGGTGGGGAAACTAAATATAAACTGAAAACCAATAAGTGCAAATTAGGGTTTGAACGCCCAGTAAAATGAAATAAGACACTAAAAATAAAAAATCTATACACAAGCTTTTATTTGAAATAAAATATATACATTACTCCCACAAAATATCGTGTGATACGCCAATGGGGCGCATTAGCAACTTAATTCAATGTTTATAACTATACAGTTTCTAAAAGGTAAAAAAAATCCCTTAATAAATTTATTTCATTTATTTTACTCTAAAAATATAAAAAAAGGAAAAGGTTCCAAATTACCCTTTAATTAATTTGTCAAGAATTCGGATATTTTTAATATAACTTATTACCTACTGACAATATCAGATGTTTACAAAATTATTAAAGACTTAATTTTATAAAAAAACGTAAGAAAGAAAAATTTACTCAAAAAATCGGAGAAAAATTCACTCACAAATTTAGCCAAGAGATTTATTTAAATTTCACTAGAAACCCCAAACGCCTTCCGTAGTCCATGAGGCTTAAATCTTTCTCTGTGACGACATAATTAGAAATATTTTTTATCACTATAAAAGTTGGGAAGTTTAAAGACAAATTTAAAAATTATTTACAGTTTTTGGGACACCCGGTATCACTTGCCACTTCTGTGACACTCGGTACAAATTTTAAACCAACTCTCTTATCAACAAGTTTAGATTTTACCTTTTTATGCAGCTAATCTCCTACAATACCATTCACTAAATCACTTTCATAAACACTACTCCAGCTAACGCCTTTCCTGCTTTAGTTCTTTACAATCACTTTAATTACAACATGCCTTTGAACTTTGCGTAGAATGTGTCAATCCAAATTGACACAGAAAACATTTAAGGCAGTTGTACTCGCGAAAGAAAACGGAGAGAGACTTTTAGACAATGGTTAACTGATGAAGCACAATATCTTACTACTTTTAAAACCTTTCCGCAACTGCCCGACCCTTTTGCGTCGATTAAAGGGCTCAAGCTCTCATTGGATGCGTCAAATCGCTACGTCATCACAAGTTCACGAAAGCACGTCGATGTGTTAGCGTTGCATCCGACGTGCAGCTTCCTTTTTTTCGCTATTTTTAGGTCGGTAAAGAGAAAGTTTCAGGAATGATTTGAATTTATTAAGGCGGTGTGGTCACAATTATAATAAGAAAAATTTACTGATTACTAAATAGATTTTTATTATTTGATTACGATTTAAAGGAAAATCTTAGCGTTCTTTTGGCTATGGAAAAATAGCATTCATGTTTCGGTCCTTATTTGGAAAAAGTATTTTTGGTGGGCCTAAAAGAATTCTGTTATTGAATTTCAAGGAAAAAATATTGAATAACAAAATGTATTTTAAGCTACAAAGTCATGTTTTTTTTATCAAATTACAAAACTAATTGAACAACCTGCTATAATATTGTCGATATTATGTGGTCTTTTACGCTTTAATTTTACCATTTTCCAATATAGTGAAAAGTAAATAAAAACATAATAAAACTCGAAAATTATAACGACTGAAAGCGTAGAGCGTAGCTATTTGTCTATTGGCTTTGTTATGACAATAATAAAAACGTACATATATAAATATAAAAATACAAAGCGATAATTCTCTATAAAACTCAAAAACTAATCAGTCGGCAACATATATTTTAGTTCGAAAACTAGCAATTTAAGCTCAATGAATAATGAAAGAGGCCGGAGGGCTATAATTTGTATTTTGCTTTGAAAACGCGAACACAAATGGTCAAAATTTTCATCAGCTTTAAAGCAAACGTCAATATTGTGCCCGGCAATGATTATGTTATTTCAATGTCTAGATTATCGCCGAAATAATGAAGTGACAGATAATTTGGTTTTCCAGTGTGCGGGCGGCAGATTTCAATGTTGATTTCATAGCAATTTTCATGGCTTTATCATTTTATATATTTCTAAAATTGTTTCTGAGCCTGCCACATTATCAACCGCCACTTAATTAAAACATACGCATTTAGAAGAGACAAAGAGAGAGAAGAAAAAGAGAAAGAGAGAGAGACTGATAGATTGTCATGCATTTATAAAGGGTAAATCAACCAGAGAGCAATGTACATTGTCTCATTTGTTTTAGAATTATAAAAAACATTTTCGACTTTAGCCGAACCAAAGAATATGAACCACCACTAGCTCAGAGGATCGACAAACCTTATATAGAAACTCTTGCAAATTTATATAAAATAGCTAAAGCCAGAATTGTGATATACAAGGAATAAACTCCTGAATTCCCCACTAGCAAAGGAGTACGACAAGGAGACGCAATATCTCCAAAGCTGTTCACAGCAACTCTAGAGGAAATCTTCCGCAAACTGAACTGGACCACCAAAGGTCTGCATATAGATGGAGAATACCTTAGCCATCTAAGATTCGCAGACGACATAGTTCTAATTGCCAATACCCCTGCAGAACTACAACAACAAATTAATGAACTGAATGCGGCTAGTAACGAAGTAGGTCTCAAAATGAATCTAGCAAAAACTAAAATAATGTACAACGAAATGGCAGACGAGCAAGACATTCTAATAAATGTCACAAAACTGGAAATAGTAGAAGAATACATATACCTGGGCCACCTGATACATAAATTAGGATCCCTACTACCATAAATCAACTGAAGAATCAAGTTAGAATGAAGTGCATACGGAAGAAATCCAGTTAATTCAAATCTAGAATTCAACTTCCACTAAAAAAGAAAGCTTTTGACCAGTGTATACCTACTATCAGTTATGACCTGTGCATGTGAGACCTGGACACTTAAAACAGATATTGCAAGAAAACTCCAGGTAGCACAACGTTCCATTAACGTAACATGCTGGGAATAACGAAGAGAGACTGCAAAAGAATAGAGTGGATACGACAAAGAACCCAGGTGATAGATGTGATCCACAGAATTAAATCTCTTAAATGGCAGTGGGCAGGACACCTGGCAAGAAGAACAGATAATAGATGGACCACCAAAATTACAACATGGTACCCACGGGGCGTTAAGAGACCTAGAAGAAGACCACACCTGAGATGTGATCATGACATTAGAAAACTCGCAGGAACAAATTGGGCCCGCATAGCCAACAATAGAGAACAATGGGCCCAGCTGAGAGACAGGTATATGGATATGTAAGGGATTGTACACCATAATTTAAAATGGTTGAATAAAGCTGCGAATGATGATGATGATGATATATTTAAATATTATACAGGGATGCGCAAAAGTCCGGAATAAAATTAATATCTTTTTAACCAGTAACTTAGGAAAAAAACGCTGAAACACGTCAATTGATTTTAAATTGTACGCATTTTTTGGCAATAAAATGAAATATTTTTTTTCAACCCCTTAGCTGCAACCCTCCCCAACTTTTTTTTCAAATGCAAACCTATGTCGTGTATGGGCTCATTGAAAAGCTCGTAAAAAATGGAATCTGACCATACCCTTTCTTTTTTGTAAACCTATGTGGTTACCAGGAAATGAGAAAAAACTCTTAAAAACAAAAAAGTTAGAATTACCTACTTAGTGCTATCTACGGGTGAATTAACGTAACAGATGCTGAAAATGTCCTCCACCCTCTACCTGGCAGGCTCCTAGGCGATGGTAAAACCCGTCTACGGAATTCCGAATGGCCTCAGCCGGTATGTTATGTGATTCCACTCTAATTCTGTTTTTTAGATCTCTAATATTAGCCGTTCTATTTTGATAAACCTTGTCTTTTATATATCCCAAAAAAAAAATAATCTAATGGCGTTAAGTCTGGGGATCGTGGCGGCCATTCAATTGTACCACGTCGTCCAATCCAGCGTCCTGCAAATATTTCATCGAGATATTCTCTGACGTTAATACCAAAATGTGGGGAAGCGCCGTCCTGTTGGAACCAAAGTGTTTCAGTGGAGATATCTGGATCTGCTTCATTGGGAAACATAACAGCTAAAGCAGGCACTAATTCAAAGGCGTAAAAAGTCTAAGTAGCGTGCAGCTGTAAGGTTTCCCTCAAAAAAGTATGGCCCTAATATTCTGTTGTTGATAATGCCTGTCCATACATTTACTTTCTAAGGACGCTGCGTATGAGCTTCGCATATCCAGTGTGGGTTTTCCTGACTCCAGAATCGATAATTGTGCCTGTTAACTACTCCATTTAAATAAAAAGTAGCTTCGTCCAAAAGAGTATGTTAGTGAAACCCATTATTCTCGTCCATCGCCTCATTATTTCCTCACAAAATTGCAAACCCTGTCATAGTCATCTTCCAAGAGCTTTGACAAGATACCTTATAGGGTGGTATTTTCTGTTTTAAAACCTCCCGTCTAGAGCAGGATTGTTTTGGGCTAATGAAACCGTTGACAAATGTGGATCTTCCTGCAGAGATACGGCAATGTCCAATTTTTGATCTTCGTCTAAAACATGTGGCCGGCCACTTCTGGGCAAGTCCTTCACTGTACCATGTTCTTCAAATTTGTGTAAGATCATACTCACAGTAGCCTGGGAAATGTGATTTTCCGGATATTTTGCATTAAATAAAGTACACACTTCACTTTGACTCCAAATTCTATCCCCACATCCCAACAATATCCAGACTTCGATACGCTGCCTCTCTGACAATACCATTTTTGTTTGGCAAATTAAAAAAGAACACTTTGAAGGTACACAATTAATAAACTAAACAGATTTCAATTTTACCCAGAAATGCCACAATTTTAAAACTGAGTCAAAAAAATTTTTTACAGGGCATTAAATTTGGTACAAAAAATTTAACAACCTTTTTCTCTTTTGAAGTTCACTGCTCAACAATTGCTTGGGATTAAAACTAATTTTATGTGTAATTTTTTTCTGAAAAAATAAATTCCAAAGAATGTTGATGCTAGATTACGTTATCAGTTTTACACATAATCAATAAAATTTGTTGTGCTGCCTGCCCAGGTTGGTCTGTTCTTAAAATTTGTAAACTTTTAGAAACTAGGTACTGATGATCCTTAGCAATTGTTGAACAGTGTACATCATCAATGCTGAATGCCACTTTATTTGTTTATTTGCAACGTTAATTCACACGTAGATAGCACTAAGTAGGTATTTCTAACTTTATTGTTTTTAAAAGAGTTTTTTCTCATTTCCTGGTAACCACATAAGTTTAAAAAAAAGAAAGAGTATGGTCAGATTCCATTTTTTACGAGCTTTTCAATGAGCCCATACACGACATAGGTTATCATTTGAAAAAAAAAGTTGGGAAGGGTTGCAGCTAAGAGGTTGAAAAAAATATTTCATTTTATTGCCAAAAAATGCGTACAATTTAAAATCAATTGACGTGTTTCAGCGTTTTTTGTCCTAAGTTACTGGTTAAAAAGATATTAATTTTATTCCGGACTTTTTCGCATCCCTGTATATACATATTGTATATTAAAATAGTTATAATGACGAGCTAGTCTCCTAGTTAACATTTCAGGCTTTTTTTGCTCTTTTTGCCAATCTCTCTGACCTCTGTGCAGTAAATACTCGTGGTTTTTCACTTTTTAGGAAATGACATGGTATTTCTTGCTCGCACTTCGCTATTGTCCTCTAAATGGTTCTGTGTATTTTTAATTTGCATGACACCTTAAAGTAAAAAACTTCAAAATCAATAACTCTTAACTGACAGTAAACAAAATGGGCAAAGTTTTGTTTACCAAGGCAACTTAATATTATTTCATTTTTGTTAGAATAAAGCCCATTAATCTTGTGTTCTAACTTTCGGGACATAAATAAGTGTGTTATTTTCAGTTTTACAAACTCAAAAATCTTTTTAAATAAGTTAAATAAAAGCAATTTTTTTTAGCAGCAATAATTTTGAACATACATTTGTTTCCTACCAGCGAAGAAATATACTTTTATTAATTTTGGAGGCATTAAATATTAAATTTCCCTCGTAGAAGTAATTTGCGTCTATATTATTATTATTTTGTAGAATGAAATTTTAACATAATCCAATTGTAAGACAATTAAGAAAACCCTTTGTAATACTGAACAGAAATAAATACGGACTTTGTATGTATACAAAGACATGCAGCAGCCACAAATAGAGATGAGGTAAATATAAAGAGAAAAGATAGTGCATTGGTTCGAGACAAATTGCAAAAAGAGTCGTAGTTAAATAAAATTAAATACAACACAAGAATAGAAGCACATCAAGGGAACAGACTGTAATGTTTGTAGCGATGCGGCGCACATGTGGTCGATATGGTCCCAGAAAAGCACAAAAATAAACATTTCGAATGGAATTGGATTCCTTCTGGATGCGGAGCTTTTTCTTCAGGATCAATTTTATTTGATGGGTGGTCTGTATTAGGTAAATATTTGGAAATGTTTATAGTTGCGCGTCTAAAAGGTTTAAATAAAGATATCGATGGTGAATGTAAATGAAAAGTTGATAGTAATTACTACTGAGAAACATATGTAAAATCCAGTGGCGGGTATAAATAATTGCCGTAAGGTTTTTTAACGGCTATAATGATTAAACATTTTTAAAATAATTTAATCTTACATTTTTTCCCACCGGCCCTGTTTGGGTTTCCCACGTTTTAAAATTGTCGGTGGTTGGGCCCAGTACACGGAAAAAGAATATACTAAATTTAAACATAAATTTTGTTTAAGGTTATTTTGCTTTGTATATCCCCAAGACTTTTTGTTTTAATTTGAGAATTTAAAATTTTCATTTAAATTTATTTAAATTAAATACACACATCGTTATTTGTAACATATGAAAGATTTATTTTTATGCATGCATTGAATCAAATTGTTACTATAAAAATTTTGAATGAAGATATCAGTAGCTCGGGATAAGTCGAAAGTTTCTTTAGAAATAAATATATGATTTTGTTATATTGAAGATTCTACCGAGTCTGAAAAGTTAATTCGGGAAAAGTTAGTATGTTTAAAATAAAAACACAACTTCTCAAAGCAAAATTACGCCCTATTTAAAATAAAATATGTACTTTAAATTTGAGCCTACAAAATTTTTATTTCTAAGAATATGATATACTCAAATTAAATATTTAAATTTTGGGTTTTATTATAGCAAATCTTTTTGGGATAAGTAGGGTTTTTTTTATTTAGTGATATTGTAATATTAAAAATGAAAATATTAACTATTTAATTTAATAATTTTAACATGTTCGGTTTAATATGCTTACATTTTTATAACTAAAATAGGTACAGGTGTATCAAACAGTAGTATCCATGGGGATCTTGGAACCATGGTCACGAGTCGGTTAAATTACGTGAAAGTGCGCTTTTTTTTGCCCAAAAATGCCGTTTAAAAATTTTTGTCAGTTTTTCGAATAGTTCCAAGATATACGGGAAAACCAAAATTTTAAAAATGTATTTTTATTTTTCTAACCCTATTTTTTAACCGATTTTAAAATTAATAACACATTCACATAGCCACTTTATTTGCTAAATATGTTTTTTGGATTTTCCATTCAAGGTTTGTTTCTACGACCATCATCAACTTTATTTTTTCTTGTGTACGCTATATAGGATCTCATTCACTCTCATTACTTCTTGAGCTAAGTACCAAACCACAAATCTGATATGCAAGTGTGATATATCGTTGAATAGGTCATTCAATAAGGAACACAAAACAAAAAAAAATCCAATAGGGCGTCCACAAGAAAAAAAAAAAAGGGTTGATGATGGTCGTCATAAAATTAAACGTTGAATGGCAATCCAAAAAATATCAATATTTAGCGGAAATAAAGTGGATTTGTAATGTCTTATTAATTTTAAAATGGGTCAATAAAAGGTTAGAAAAAGATAAATTTTTGAAAATTTTATTTTTTTCGTATATCTCTGGAACTACTGGGAAAAATTAACATTTAAACAGCATTTTGTGGGGAATAAATGAATTTACCTTAATTTTAAACCAACCTCTATCTCCTAACGGTTTTTAAGATCCCCATGCATACACTCGAATTTGTTACACCTGTATAATACGTTTAAAGAGAAGCTGTTGCACTAACTGAACATCATTTCTTTTTAACGTGACCGGAATTTTTTTTCGGTATTCAGCCAATTTTAGTAAAATAATGTTGTATATGACCACAACACTGTTGACCAAACAACGTTACTTTCATTAAAATTGGAAATACGAAAAATATACGGTTACTTTTTCAAAAATGATAAAAATCCATTTTAGTTTAGCTAACATTAATATAGGTATACAATTTTTAAAAGTTTTTCGCTATTTTAAAAAAGTCCATTATAATTATAACAGGTTTCGCTGACAACTACAAAAAACAACAGGAAAAAAATCTTAACTTTTATTAAAAAATATCTTTCTGAAGTTTTTTAAAAAAATCTGTTAAATAACAAAATATAATTTTCATTATAGAAGAATTAACTTTAAGTTCTACTTTCTTGGAAAAAAAACAGTCTTGTTCTCAACTTCATAACGAAATAAAAATCAATTCAGCTATTTTTTCTTGAAGAACCATTCGAGGCCCAACCAACGGGATTAGTTCTTTAAAAATTTCCCTACGGACAACTCTGGCAACTGGTCTTCCTCTATGACATTTTCTAAAAAATAAAATAAACATTCGAAATGTTAAAATTGAAATATTAATCAACACATTTTTCTGTAATAAGTAAATAGGTGGGTATATCAGATTTCTATACCAACATACAGATAAATAAAAATAAAATATAAATAAAATGCATGTTAAAATTTAATTTAAAAGTAAATTAACTCCTATACTTTACAGGGGCGACAAACTACAAGTACAAAGTGTTTCAAATATAATTAATTCAAAAACTGTCTCTCAAATCGTATACTAGGTTTTACTAGGTACTCCTAAACAATTAACTAAAAAGGTAAAGATACTCAGGCTTATACAATATATAGAAAGCAAGATACATAATATGTATTATTATTATAAATTTTATTTGTATGAATTTTTTTTTAACTAGGTGCATTTGGGGTACCTACAGGCTACAGGGAGTCAAAGTTTTAAAATAATATACTTAACTAAAAGCAGTTTGCTTAGAATAGCTTTAGTCAATTTCATTTATCCATATTCCTACCTGGCAAGTTTTAAAAATGTAACGGGCGCCAATGCCTTTCAATTCCATTTAAGATTTTTTAAATAGTTAAATAAGAAATTTTTATTTTTAAAAAAAATGCCTAAAAAAAATACAATTTATTAGACATGTAGGTAGGTATATGTATATATTGTTTGTTAGGTATACTGAATTTTATCACACTCTGTACTTTATATTCTGTAGCCTTTAACAATATTAATGGTTTAAACAATGTACTTAGTAGTGTTTTTAATCAGGTAATATCTAACATTTTATATAAACATGTTTAGTTACGAAACAAAAGCGTATGCTCCTATAGGTAAGTTTATCTAAATAAAAATGCCTGTTTTGGTGACAATTGAGATCTATCGACCCCTTGGTTTTTTTGGGCAACAGCTTTATAAAACAATGGTGTAAATACTTACCTTTGAAGGCATGGATAACACTGTCACATCCCCACTGTTGTAAAATGTCTTCATCTCCCATTATTTAATCGTACAAATACCCAAAACAAAAACACGGGCAACGAGACGAGAACAGTCCGATTAAATTTCGCTATACCCTTCATCTTGATCTATAATCACACGAATGACCGGCAAACGAGCACCGCCAGTTTCGGTGCCAATCGGGGTACATCGTATGACTTTCTAGAAATGAAAATTTCCAAATTTCAAAATATATTATTATATTTATTTTATTTTTTGCAAATATATTATCAAATTGAGCAATCCAAATGTTTCAAATTGAACATACAGGACGCGTTCTTTAAATGATATGTCATTTTAATTGTAAATGACCAGTTTTTATTTTAAAAGTAACTGAAATTCAAAGTAAAATTATATTTTTTTTTAAACTGAAGAACAAAGAAGTTCAAACCAAAATCATAAAAGCTTAGTTTAGACTGTATTTTTAAAGTGAAAATATATTCTGAGGATATGAAAAATTTTTTTATTAATCATTTTGAAATATTTCTTTTGGTGGCTTTCTTCAAAAAGAATCGGTAATCTCAATTTAAATAAATATAAAAAAAATATCTAAATACTCGATTTGATAATATTTTTTTCTGTGCGGGGTTGTTTCAGGGAAGGGCTAATCCCCCCCGAAAAAAGGGAGGTATTGGGGAAGGGTCCCAAATTGAACAGAAGATAAACAGAACCGCCTTTAGGGAAAAAGGGTTCCCCTGGTTTAAAAGAAAGCGGATGGCCCTTTTTTAAAGGGAAACCAACCAACCACCCAATTTTTTTTTTGGACATGTTTAAAAAATTTTTTAAATAGATCCTGCGGGATACTAAAAAAAACACAACAAAAGGGTGGGTTCGGTGGGGCAAAATTTTCCGAATATTTTTTTTCCGCTAAAGTCAAAATTGCAAACCGCAAAAAATTGAGAAAAAGGGGAATTTTACATAAACTTTTTTTTTTTTTTTTTAAAAACGTAATGACCTCTTAATCTATAAAAGGTACATAAAATTTAATACAACTAAACTTTGCATTTTTTGACTTTTAATTTAATTTTAAAACCCTTTTTTTTCCAAATGAAATTTTCCGAGTTATAACAAAAAAATTTGTAATATTTAAAAAACCTTTTTTTGGCAAAATTTTTTTCCCCAAAATTTCGTTTCCGTTTATATTTTTTATTATTTTTTAAATTTTTTTTTCACTTTTTAAAGGACAATTTGAAAATCTTTTTTTTTCAAAATTTTTTTTTTTTATGTTTATACAGGGGGTTCGAAAAATAGACGGAGATATTGTAATGGGCGATTCCTTGTTTAAAAAACGAGAAAAAGTTTTTTTAAAATGGGTCCGAAAATGCAGATTTTTTAAGATACATGGTGATAACTTTTCAAAATATATAGAGTTCCGCGAAAGAGATCGAGACTTACGTCTCGTCTGGTGGGCCTTTTGTCTCGTCTCGAGAGCTTTTTGTCTCGAATTTCGAGACGAGGGGGAGAAAAAAACCTTTAAGACGTCGAGAGAGAACTCAAAAAATTTTTTGTTTTAAAACTTAAGTGAATAATTTTAAAAATCTTCAACAATATATTTCGGTTCTTAAAATTATACAGGTTGTTTAAGATAAAAACTGACAGCATTGGATCTTAAAAAAATAAGTTTTTATTAACATAGGTCAAAAAATGATGTTTTAAAAATACAGATTTTAAAAAAAAAGAAGCTAAAATTCATTGTTTTAAAAAAGTATATCACCCTGTGGTTTCATTTTTTTTAATTATTTTAATTTTTCATCATGTACATATTTTCCCATAAAAAAGTGGTATTATGGTAAAATTATAGCGGAAATTCCACGTGTCTAGGCAATGGGTTTTTTCCACTTACTATAAATTGATAATACGAAATTTTTAAATAAAAAGAGGTTTGTTAAATTAATATTTAATTTTTAGTTAATAAAATTTATCTACGTTTTTATTGTTAAATATTTTTCCCTAAATACCACTTGTGCTTTAAAATTAACCAGAAAATTTTTTTACCTGCGTGTTTTTTTTTTATCCCTTCCCCGACTCAAAATTATAAAAAAAAAGTTATCGTAAAAAAATTATAAAATTTTTGGGATATTACCCCAAAAAAACAACTTAAAATACAAATTTTTTGTTTTCCTGCCTTTTATTAAATTAAAAAAAATTTTTTTTTTTTTAATTTTTAAATTAAAAAAAAAATTTTTAAAAAAAAAAAAATAAATATTTTTTTTAAAAAAAAGAAAAAAAATTTTTAAAAAATTTTTTTTTTTTTAAAATTTTTTAAAAAAAATTTTTTTTGGGTTTTCGAAATTTTTTTTTAAAAAAAATTTTTTTTTTTAATTTTAAGGTTTAAATTTTCAAAAAATTTTTTTTTTTTTTATTAATATTTTTTATTTTTTTTTTTTTTTAATTTAAAAAAATTTTTTTAAAAAAGTTTTTTTATTTTTTTAAATTTTTTTTTTTTTTATTTGTTTTTTTATTTTTCTTTTTTAAATTTTTTTTTTTAAAAAGGAAATTTTTTTTTTGCCTTTTTTTTTTAAAAAAATTTTTTTTTTTTTGGGGAAAAAATTTTTTTTTTGTTTTTTTAAAAAAAAATTTTTTTTTTTAATTTTTTTTTTTTATTATTTTTTTTTTTTTTATTTTTTTTTTTTTTTTTTAAATTTTTTAAAATTTTTTTTTAGTTTTTGTTTGTTTTTTTTTTTTTAAAAGGGGGGAATTTTTTCAAAAAATTTTTTAATTTTTTTTAATTTTTTAAGTTATTTTTTTTAAATAAAAATTTTTTAAAAAAATTTTTTTTTTTTTAAAATTTCCCCCAATTTTTAAAAAAATTTATGACAATTTTTTAAAATTTTTCCCCAAGGTTTTGGGAATTTTTAATTGGAAATTTATGATAGAAAATTTATTTTGATAAACTCTTTTTAATAGTGGAAATTCTTTTTTGGGAATTTTTTTAAAAATTTTTTAATAGTTCAAAAAATTTTGGGGAAATTCAAAAACCAAAAAGGTTTTTTTTTTTTATTTTTAAAAAACCCAAAATTTTTGATAAGTATTTTTTGATGCGGGGAGGGTTTTTGATATCCAGTTTATCAAAATTTCTATCAAATATCCCAACCAGCATCTTGGAAAAAATGACTATCTAAAAAATTCTTGGGATTTCCATGAATTTTAAAAAAAAAAAAAATACCAAAAGACCATATTTTAGTGCTTTTTATGTGATTTCATTTTTCCATTGAACTAGCTATAAAAAAAATTACTAAAAATGGTCCCAAATTAAAGAATTTAAATATTCCAAAAACAGTTTATCGAAGCAACTAAATTATGCCTTTCATCAAATTTCTTTCAACCAAGAACATTTTTTTTTCCCCAAAATTTTCGGCGTTGAATGGGGCCAATATCGGCTACCATAGCCAACCTTTTGGAATGCCGAAATAAAGTTATAAATTTTCTAGATTATAAACCATATTTTTTAAAAGATATGTTTGGCTTCTATGTATTCCAAAAAAAATTAACTATAATTTAAAAAATTTAATTCTTTCCATCCAAAAATTCAATTTATCATGAAAAGAAAATAATCATACAATTAATTCCTTGATGTTACAATAGGGGTTTTTTTTAATAATGGCATAATCAAAATGGAAAAACCCGTTTGGTCTGGTGATCCCCAAAACCCCCAAATACCCCAATTTTATACAAAAAAAAATTTTAAAGTCATTAGTTGACAGAGCTGTCCTGATACAAAGCACAGACCAAAAAGTTTAAAAAAGTAAAAGAAACCCAAAAAAACAAATATCCAAAAAAAATTACAGAACCAATTATAAAAAAAGATAAATATTTATATAACCCTAATAGAAAAAAAAAATAACAGTAATAAAGACAAGGAATATATTTCATTACCCTAAAACCCCCTGAAATAAATCATAAAATAAAAAAAGTATTGAATCCATTTAACATTCATGTATCTGAAAACCGCAAATAATTCTAAACCCCTCTTTACAAAACTAAAACCAGAAATCCCAAAATTAGATCAAACGAACCTCATTTATAAAATAGATTGCCTTGATTGTCCAAAAACCTATATTGGACAAACAAAGCAATATTTAAAAATAGAATAAATGAACACAAAACAAGCAAAGAAATATTAAAGATAATTCAACAGCTCTCGCTAATCATGCAATAGAAGAACTACATAATTTTAATTTCAAAAATGTTCAAATTTAGATTACGAAACGAACTAAAAAAAAGAAACCTAAAAGAAATCATTTATATCAAAAACAAAAAATACTGTAAATTTTAGGATGACATTAATCTAAGTATCGTCTTAAGACCAATTCAGGATAAAAATGCAAATTTTTACCACCTATTAGGGCTGGAAAGCCCAAAATTATGTACAGTTAAAGTAGACCCAACATTTATAAAATATACTCATTTTTCATCACTAAATTAAGATGTAAAGCGTAATAGTTGCATCGTTTAGTTTTTAAGTGTTTTTTTTATCCTTTTTTTTAAATTTTTTTAAACTTTTAGATAGTGTAAGTTTATGAAAGGCAAAAGGTATTAACTTTATATTTTTTTCCTTTAATTAATTTTTGTTATTTTTTCTGTTTCCAATTTTATATATAAAGAATTAAGAACATTTATTGTTCTAGATTCTGATGATGGTTTAATTAGAAATAAACCGAAAGCAAAGAAATGTTTTAATTTTATTTAAAAATTATTTTAAAAATTGACCGAAAAACCCAGGAGAATTAAAAATTATTAAAATACAACTATTTTGTCTCTTGATTTTTTTTAACTTTTTTTTGCTTTCAAGAAAAAAAATTTAAAAACCCATTTTTTTATACCCTTTTGAAAAGTAGAAGTTTTTCTTTGTCTCTCGAAAAAACTCAAATAACGAAAAAGTTGCATTTTAAGTTGTTTTATCAAAATAATTGTTTTAAAAAATTATGTACAATTAAAGCTTCTTTTTAACTTAGGACTTTGCGTATTTCCGTAAAGCCTGAAATCACCAATTTTTTGAGAAAACTACACAATTTAATCACGTCAACTTTTATTTTACAAGGCGTGTTATAAAAAAATATAAGCAACTAAAAACAATAATGCATCCTTCTTAAAATACATACCAGCTTGCAGCAGATTTTGCAATTAGTTTGTAGGTATATAGTGTACAGGGTGAGTCAACGATGGCGAGAAGTAAGTAATTTAATGCCTTGAATATAAGATTTGTAGATATTTGCAGGTATTGGGTATATGGTTAAATAGTATGTTAAATTTTAACGATATTTTGAATTAGTTAGGGCACGTCCATAAAGTATTAGGGTGCTAGAAAAGTATTTTTTTTTAATTTGAAATAGACTACCTATACCTACTCATATTTTTACAGTTTTGGATTCTATTTATTCAGTTCTAGAAATTTTTATACCGACTTCATATTCTATACTTAGGAAGTTACGTAGGTATAAGAATATTGTCATTTAGAATAGTTTGGGTATACTTAATTATTATGGAAAAAGTTAAAAATTGGTAAAAAAATTTGAGAATAAAGATTTCTTCCTTGGAATTAATAATGTAATGATAAAATATGTGTTCCATTAAAAAAAAAAATATCACCACCTGTGCACTGTGCAGACATAAAAATTAGTTTAAAAAATGTGTAACATGTACCAAAATAAAAATCGACAGCTCCAAAGGGATTTTTCTTAAACTTCCGAACTAATTTTTATTGAAATTATCCTATACATTACTAATGCACTATATATTGAAATTAATTTAATTGAAATAAACCAAAACAATTGAGACAAACGAGACAAACGTTTTTCGTCTAGTCTCGAAATATATTATCTCGAAAGGGGACGAGACGAGACAAGGCTTTTTTCTGTCTGGGCTCGCCTTGGGCAACTCTAAAAATATATTAATTTTGTATTAATATTTTAAAAAATATGTACTTGATTCTTTTTAAATTTGGCAAAATTGTTTGTTGTATTAAGAGGCTATTTTGGGCCCTAAATAAATAATTTGGGTCCAGTGGCGTCCCGGGAGCATCTTTGCGAATAAAATTGGCAAAAAATGTACGCCACTGCCTTTTTTTTTGATTTGCGTCTGAAAATACAACTTCTTCACTTATTGTGTTTTCTTTTGATCTCACTTCGTTTTCGAGAATAAAAAAATAAAAACGGTTTTATTGCATGCCAATTGGACAAAATTGGGGTTTTTTAATTTTGTTAAAAAATCACAGGTGCCTTGGAAAAAATTAAATATAATTTCTAGAAAAGAGTTTTAGGGTTTATCAATTTTTGTACACCTTCTTACCCCGACGAATCATTTCTCACTTCTTCGCAAACATTTACAATTTTATTTCTTAACTCTTCTACTCGTATTGTTTGTATGGAAGTGGCGTAAACCAGAGTTTTAAGGTGTCCCTATAAATAAAAATCTATTGGATTTAACTCAAGGGAGCGAGGTGGCCATTAAATTGGTCCACTTCTCCCAACACACTTTTCCCCAATGGTGTTATTTAGATGAGTTCTAACCGCTATACTAAAATGAGGAGGAGCTTCATCGTGCACAAAAGTTATTTGATTACGTACTTAAGAGGAACTTTTTCCAGCAGTTCTTGTTGAAGAAACTCTAAGTAAGATTCGCCGTTTAATCTTAAGGGTAAAAAGAAGGGCCAATTAAATTGTCACCAACAATACCCATCCACACATTTAAAGAAAATTGTTCGTAACGACATTGTACTTAAGCATGAGGATTTTCTTTACTCCCTACATGAGTGTTACGGAAATTAACAATACCATACCGCCGACATCCAGCTTCGTCCGTAAAAAGTATGGTTTTATTAAAATTTTTGTTATTATTAATGTTTTTGTAATACCATACCAGAAAATTTCGTGGTAGTAATGCCTGCACACCACACGTTGAACATGATACGGATACAAAAGTTGTTCGGAGAGAACCTGCCACACAGTGCTGTACAGTTCTCTCCTTTTTCGGATCTATTTTCGATCTTCTGAGTTAAACATTTTCATTTATTTATTGCGATGGCTTTGGACTCGAATTTACTGACAATACGTTTAGTGGTTGAAATGGACCAGATAGGCTTGATGGGAAAATAAATTCAAAATATTTTAAATACTGCTATTGGTTTAATTAAATTCTAGTATGATAATAGTTATTTACATTACAAGATGCGAAAGTTTACTTTTTGGTGTGAGGTGGTTTTTAAATGGCCGAGGCGAAGCCGGCTATTTAAAACCTCCGAACACTTGAAAGGCCTTTCGCATCGTGTAATGTATTATATTTTTTCTGCTACTGTTCTATGTATCGCATAATTTAATAATCATTAACATCATGTTTTAATAGAAATATCAGAGATTTTGAAATTTTACCTGTTAAAAATTAATCCATAGCAACACATTTATTGTTGACATTGTCTGTCATCAGCACTTGTCAGATTTTGAATTATTGTTAATTTAGTATAAATCCATCCCCATTTTAAAATGTTAAATGAATATGAAAATGGCATTCAAAACGCAGCTGACCTTGCGTGTGCCTCACTTCTGCCAGACAAATCTAAAGAGAGGTACCATCAAACATATAAATCGTTTTCTGAATGGCTTGCTACAAAAAATGTGGGGCGGATTGACGAGAATGTGATGTTGGCGTATTTTCAAGAAAAATCCGAGTCTTTATCACCACCAACCCTCTGGTCTGTATATTCCATGCTCAAGTTAACAATTTCCGTAAACAAAAATCAAGATATTTCGAGTTCAAGAAACTAGTTGCTTTTATTAAAAGGAAAAACGATGGTTATGAGGCAAAAAAGTTAAAAATTTTTAAAAAAGAAGAAATCATAAAGTTTTTACTTAACGCGCCTGATCAAAGTTACTTAGCAATGAAAGTAATAGCCATTATGGGAGTGGCTGGGGCATGCCGGACAGACGAAATATACAGAATGAAGCTAAGTGATGTAGAAATAAGAAATGACGTGGCTATAGTAAAAATAGTGGAGTCTAAAAATAAAGTTAAAAGAAACTTTGTAGTAACCAACGATGAAGGCTCAGTTCCTTATGTCAGATTTCTACAGGAATATATTAAGCTGAGACCAAGGAATGCTCTAGATGAGCGTTTATTGTATCGTTATGAAAGAGGTAAATGTGTTAATCAAGTAATTGGAAAGCACACTATTTCAAATGTACCTAAAGAAATTGCGAAGTTTTTGAAGCTTGAAAACATCAGTAGATACACTGGCCATTCTTTTAGAAGAACGTCAACTACGTTCCTTGCCAATGCTTCGGATGTCGATATTTTGGCATGGAGGTTGGAAGTCTTCTTCTGTTGCGGAGGGATATATTGCTGAATCCTATAGTAATAAGGTGGAAATTTCAAAGAAGATTTTACACGAAATTCCTACCAATATTTCCTCTAATGAAGTAACAGTGAAAAATATGAATATTAACGTAGTTAAAGGTGATAACGATACCCCAACAACAAATTTAAAAACTGTTAATTCAAGTATTATTCCTCCAATTTCTTTTGCTAATTGCTCAAATTGCACAATTACTTTTAATGTTAATACCTAACCTAGTTTTTTAAAATATTTTGTCATAAATTAGTTACTTTTTATAAATAAATCCTAATATTTCCCACAAGCATATGAAAATATTACTTTCGTAGCTAGCAACGCTTAGCAACCAGGTAACACGAAGGTTCTCTTTCGTTATCATTCGCGTTGCTAGGACCACAAAGTTTTCTTATTTATACAGTAGTAGAAAAAAATATTTTTGTAATGATCGATAGTTATAATTGTTATTAGTTACACTTAATTGTTACATTAAATAAAAGGTATGATATAAAAATAATGTTAACGTGTCTTTTATTTTGAAGGTAATGGTTGAGAGATTGATGAAACGAAAAAAAAACCTTTCCTTGTATTCGGCTGTACGTCAGATTTGACAAAGCCTTATAACAAATTGTTTGCTGGTTGTTGGTCTGGTGTCTGTTTGGTTTTACTGAACCGAAAATTTGGTAATTTTGCAATTACATATAATTGGATAATTCAAGATTCGCTGATTAAAATTTTTTGAAACTTGGCACGAGGGTTTGTCAGATTGGTCTCTTCAAAAAGTTATTTTACATTTTTTCTGTAAAATGTACAGGGGAGCCAATAATTAACCCCTTAAAAATTACATGGGATTTCCTATGTTCCGCTCAGCGACGCACCACCCGGTAGAACATATTTACAAACCTTGACCCTTATTTTACAAAATATTTCTGGTATAAATATTATTTATTATTTAAAGCAATAAGAAATAAATCAAGACAAATTTAATATGGTTGGGATTATGTTTAAAATCTGACTTTTGCAAGAGCTGATTTGTAACGTAGTGCTTCCCTGTTTTATTTCCGTTTTAGCCGTGAACAGTAAATACTCATTAAAGAGTACGTAGATGATACGCGATATACTCATCGTAAAATGTGTTTTATTGGTAATTTCAAGAGCTTTTAAATGGAGGGCGGAACTGGAATAATGGCCTATTTTTGTGAACCCGTAATTTGCTGTTTATGAGCGGAGGGCTTTTATACCGGAACATTAATATATTAATTATAAACACCATGCAAATAAGTGTTATTTATTTATATGTAGTACCAATTTACACGTATAACTATATGTATAATATGTTTTTTTGTTTTATAAGAGTTGGCGCTCATAGGTTTGTCATTTTATTTTTATAAAAATGGTAGTTTTTTTCTTTTTTTTATCTTGGGACAGTCCACGAAGGCTAAGGCCTAAGTACTAACGTACCGTTAGTGTCTAAAGTGTGGTAATAGGGGGCTTATTCACACGAGACTTAAATATTTGGAGATTTGTGGGAAAAGAAAAACTTCTGCGGGTAGCAGGTTCCATAGTCTGGACACTCTAGGAATAAAGGAACGAGCAAAGTGGGAAGTTCGGGGCCTTTCAAGTTAGTCTGTAAAAGGATGCATAAAAGTGGCACTACGTTGGGAGTTTCCAAAGGAGGAATTATACTGGCCAACTATTCGGAGCACAAGCCTTAAAAATACCTAGAAAAGAGGGACAAATCCTCTACAGCTCGTCGGTGGGCAAGAGAAGAAAGCTTTTCTGTAAGTGTAGGGTCATTAATAAGACGAACAACTCTTCTCTGGATGGAGTGAAGAATGCTAAGTGTTGTAGGAGACGCCACTTCCCAGACGTGAGAACAATACTCTTAGGAGGGTCTAATCTGAAATACATACAAAGTATACGAAAGAAGAAGAAAAATACTTTTAGGCTCGAAAAAAAAATCCAAACTTTTTTGAAGCTGCCGAGGCTATGGATGTAATGTGTTTGTGCCAGTTAAGGTTATTCTTTAAAGTAACGCCGACAAGATTAAACGACTTTTTGTTCTGCAGAACTTGGTCGCTAATATGTAAGTGATGAACATTGGCAGACTTTTTTCGCGATAGCGAACATAACTGGCATTTAACTGAACATGATTTTTGGCGCCCCAATCCAAGATAAGTTTGAGGTCTTGTGAAAGAGATATCTGCATTGACCTGCGCTTGTTTTTCAAATCAGAATTACATGGTAGCTTAAGAAATTGAATACTAGAGTGGAGGGTACTATTGTCAGCAAAACTATGAATGGGATTGATTGTGGAAGAAAGAAGATCCTTAATGTGTAGAAGAAACAGCGTGGGTGCCAGCACTAAGCCCTGGGGCACCCCAGCATTAATTTGGTAGAAGCTGGAAGAATGACCATCTACAGTAACTGATATGCGTCGATTAGAAAGAAAAGTGAAAAGCCAAGAGCAAAGCTTAGGTGGAAGACCGTAGGAAGGAAGTTTGTTAAAAAGCCCATCACGCCAGACATGATCGAAAGCTTTGAATATGTCAAGAGCAACGATCTGGGATTCACCAAGAAACTCAAGGGACTTGTTCCAGTTGTGTGAGACAAAGGAAAGAAGATCAGCTGTGTTGATCTCCTGTTACGGAATCCATACTGTCTATCATGTAAGATCTTATGTTTTTCCAGATACTTTAAGATTTGGAAACTAAAGAATTTTTCCATTACTTTGTAAATAACAGAAAGAATAGATATAGGTCTATAGTTAGAAGGGAGAGTTATGGATCATTTTTTGGGGACAGGTTGCACACGTGCAACTTTCCAACTTTCCGGAAAAATGCACGTGTCGTAAGAGATTTAAAAGAGGCGAGTTAGGATGGGTGCAAGCTCAGGAGCACACAAGACGATTACTGGTATGCCATCCAGCACAGACGACTTTTTAGTATTAAGAGAAGAAAGAATACGCTTGATCTATTTGACTTTATAAAAATAAAATCGAACATTTCATGAGAAACAGGGACAACAGTTGGATGAGAAAGATTAATAGGAGGATCAAGCGCAGAATTGGCAGCCAATTGTTTGGCAAATAGTTCGGCTTTTTCTTTGGAGGTAAAAACAATTACATCTTCAGAGATAAGGGGTGGAAAAGAATTTGTGCAAAAGTTTTGACTTTTTTTTTTGGCGATGGACCAGAAAGCTTTACTGCCATTTGAACAAGAGAGAACTTTATCTTTTATCCGATTGTTAAAATGCTCTTTTGCTTCTGAGGTGTTCTGATTATACTGATTTCTTGCTTCGATCGTCGATTTTCGGGACTAGGGTTTTGGAGAAACTTTTTGTGGGCTTAAATTTTTAAAAGTCTGGCTTTGTCACAGGATTTGGAAAACCACGGTTTGTGATTTGAAGTTATGGGGTTTTTAGTGTGGAGAATATGGGTCTCAATGCCTAGTTTAATTTTTTCGGTAATTTGTTTACATATTTCGGAAGGATCGTGAGTAGAAAAGCAGGTAGGATCCTAAGGTTAGCTGGCAAAGAAATCTCTTAGACCATCTGGGGAGGGGGAGGGGGGCGAGTTGTAGTGCCAGACGGTTCGTGGCGTTCAGTTGCCTCAAAATGTGTGGAGTATGATACGGTGACCAAACCATGGTCAAAACGACCAAGGGAAGCACTTACTGAAGCTTGATAGAGTTCGGGGGTGGAAGTAAAAAAGAGATCTAGGGGGTTAGAATTATGGGTGTGAACCCTAGGAAAGTGGGTAGGTTCCATAATTAAATTGGTCAGCGAGTTTCTGATTGCGAAATTTTCTGCTTTGCCTTGTGGATCACTTTTTGTAAAGCCTAACCAATACTTATTATGAACATTTAAATCCCCGAGGACGATTACTCCGCCAATAGAAACTAGAAATAATATTGTCGATCTTTATTCAAAGAAAATCAAAGAACTCGTTAGATTAGATACTTTCTGGACTAAAACAAGTTATAAAAAAGTAGAGAAGCGTTGGAATCAACGTATTACACTTCAAGAAGAGTATGATAATAAATAAACTAGAATTTCTAAAAACATGTTCTTTTTGGCTAGACCGAGCATACTTCAGAAGTTTAACCATTTCACAGAACCCAAAAAACAATATTGTTGTAAAATAAGCTCCTATTTCAAATAAAAAAAAATCCCCTAAAAATATTGAAATTTGTTTGGTGTTTGTTATTTGTGTTGTAAGTCCATAAAATCTTTTTAAATTTAAATAAAAGTAATTTACAAGATTTCTAAATACTAATGGAGAAATTTGGGTAACAAGTCTTTTTCTAATGATATTTACAAAATTTTTGGACAGAACTGCAATTGGACCTTTTTTTGGTTTTAAGGATAAAATTCCGTGTCATATTTGAACTCCCTCGTATTTAAATTATTTCATCATTCTTGCTTTGTTTGTTACTGTAATAATTAAAAAATTAATAATGCTCTCTTCCGTGACAAGTAGATTTGTCTTCGCAAAAAATTATAGTTCAGAAGCTTTAATATGCGACAGTAAACTAAATTTAATGTATTTTAATTAAAATACCATACCGTAATTAAATTAATTTGCGGGTGCACATTTTGCGAAATTAATTAAACAAAATTAATGCCTTTGCATTTCATGAAATATTTTCCATTGTTCGTATTTTAATATTGTAACGTACTTATTTAATTCATTTTCTTTTGACAAGTGGCAGTGTTGAAAAAATGACTAATTAGGTATTGTTAAGGTTAAGTACTTTAAAACTGACTAACTATTATTAACCGAATTCAAAAACCAACCAACTAACCAGAACTGCATTATCTTTACATATATGAAAATGTATTAGGGCTTCCACATAAATATACAAATTTTTATAGGCGTGTGTACGTTCATTGCCTTCATTAATGTTTGTAAACCACGTGACCACGCGATTTTGGTTTGTAAAAGTGGATCCACTGTTTGGTTTCTTTCCTATTTACAATGTTGCCCCGATGGAAAAAGTTCATAAAGTTTTTGTCGACATTTATTTTTTTCTGTGACAATTTACACTTCTGAACTCCGAACAAAGCAAAAAATTTGTAAATCATTATTACTGATTATAATAATCTCCTAAAATGTTAAAATTCCAAAAAATCAGAATCAGTGCAGGTTAGTGGTCCAAAGAACACACCTTTTATGAGGAAAAATATTAGTGTTGGCAACACAGCAAGCTCTGTTTCGACAGTAGACTTGACTGACAACTCACTGACAGACCATTGTTTGGCGTTAGCGGTATTTGGTTTTTAATAGTTTTTTTGGAAAAAGTTTTAGATTTTTTTGACCCAAAATTTTGTTTAAAGCGAATTTACCAAGCTTAAAACAGTTCTTTTCAAAACTACTTTTCATATTTCGAGTTGGTAAGTTACATGTGTTTTTGTTATTGAGGTTACGTAAATAAAACTGTTTTGTTTACTTTTGAAAATGTTTAAAATGTGGACTGTGGAACAAGATGTCTTTATAATAATGGCACAGAAGTGCAATTCGTAATGAGGATGGAACTTGGCCATATTCTCTCCACAGTTGCATGGACCAGTTTAGAAAGGTTTCCACAATCTTATTGAGTACGAAACATTTGTCCATCACAGACATGTGCTAATCAATGGCTTTGAAAACAAGTATTGCATTTGTAAGGGCAAGTCCACTGGAAGGCCTACCGTGCTTACAGAACCTGTTCTTGATATACATGCTCGAATGGAGCACATTCCTAAGAAATCAGTGGAGAAGTTGTCTACTCAGTCCAGTAAAGATACTATTTTAAATAAAAATTGAAATTAATGTTTACAGTGCCGTTTTTTTAGAAATGTTTGTTAGTTCTTGCCATAAAGCACTAACCAAAAACTTGGAAATGCATCCATATAAGGTCACAGTATTGCAAGAATTCCTATCACCAGATTTTAGAAAGAGGGTGCAGTTTTGTCAATGGTTTGATGAGATTCTTAACTATGAATGATGTTTTGGACCGTACTTTTTCTCTGATGAAGCGTGGTTTCATTTGGTCGGTTAAAATAATTGGAATTTTTTGTACATTGTTTTATCTTAATTTTTTTTGCATAATTTCTAATTTTTAATTATGTAACTTAGGTAGTGTAATTTATTAATAATATAAAAATAAATTTAAGTCATGTCCATTTAAATAATATGAATAAACTGTGTAAACTAAGAGTTAGTGTGACTTGAATTTTTCTATTAAGTTTAAACTGACTAAAATCCAAAGGTATGATAAAATATATTAACGGATCTTCCTTCAAACCCAACATAGTCAAGGGAACTTTTTTTTTTTTTTTTTTTTTTTTTTTTTTTAAGGCAACAGGCTAATCAGCCATTCAGCCAATGGCACCAAAATAGGCCTTACGAGGGATTTTTTGTGCAGTAAGATGGATTCAAATGCGGTTTCTTGCATTCGAATTTTATAAACATATAGAAACTTTGTAAAACAAATTTAATCATTGGGAAATAAATAACTGCATTTTTGCTTTAGAAAAATGCATTTTCGAAATGCATCTTAAAGGATGCAACTATAAAAAGATTATAACTAGGTAAATAATGATGCAAATGGGCTCGAATTTGTTACTCGGGGGTTTTTGAGGTCGTTGAACACTCATGATATTGACAAGGGCCTGGGATGTACCTGGTGCGCGCTAAGGATAGTGTAAACGTCATCTTCTAAAGTTTTACAACAAATCTTGCTAATATCGGTCCATCTGTCGTAAAAATCCACTAAACCACGTTTACACTATCCTTAGCGCGCACCAGGTGCTCCGTAGGCCCTTGCCAATCTCATAGTCAGCATGTCAGCGACCTTGAAAACTCCCGAGTAACAAATTCTCATTTTCATCATTATTTACCTAGTTATACTTTATTTATAATTGCAAACTTTAAAATGTAATTTAAATTTTTTTTTTATCGCTGAAATGCAGGTTTTCATTTTCCAATAATTAAATTTGTTCACAAAGTTTGTAGACGTTGATACGAATCGAATGCAAAAAACCGCATTCAAATCCATCTTACTGCACAAAAAATCCCTCATTTCCTTGACTAGAATTTTTTGTACCTAAATCTAGCAAATTAAATTATTGACAAACAAGAGACTCAAAACTAAATGCATACAAAAATTATCCAAAAAAGCTGTAATAACTTGGTTCAAATTACAATTACTTGAAAAAATGATAAATGGTAAATTTTCTAACCTTAAAAAAAATGTTTTTGACATTTAAATATCGATTTTAAAATGCCCGGCGTCAATGAATATTTTTAGGGATATTTTATTAAATTTTGTGCAACCTCTGAATAGGCAACCTGCAACATTTTTGGTCACGTGGTTTACAAACATTAATGAAGACCCTGTATGTATATATGTTTCTCCACGCATTTCTCCGAAAATATTAATTAAATTGTGATCATTCTTTTTTTATTGGCTTAAATTTACTTCAACTTAGGGAACACATTAAGAATACATTTACTGACTAATCACGAAATCTCGAAAACTACTTGAGCTATAAAAATAAAATTTGGCGTGGAGGTAAATTATGAGTAAAGGAAGTCAGCTGCGAAAGGATTTAAGAAACTTCATCCCAACTGGGGTAGAATGGGAAAAAGTTTCTATGGAACTTCATCGTTTCTAGAGAAGTATGAAAATTGGTTTCAGACTATAGATTACAAATAAAAATGATATGTTTTAACCCTTTGGGAATAACATCTCTTGAGGGTTAAAATGAGTATAAAAGTTTGAATTGAAACATCGTTGTTTTTAAAGTTGTAAATATGGGACTTCATAATTAGGCTTTTAATTACTCAGAAAAATAAAAGACTTTTAAAAGGATTTTACGAAAGTATCTTCTAAAGGGGTAGAATGGGAGTAAAAGTTGGATTACTATTAAAAATAATTTGGTTTAATTTTTTTTTAATTACATCCCACGAGGGCTTAAAATGGGAAAACAAGTTTGTATAGAAAAATCGTAATTTTTTTTAATTGTTAATATGGTAGTGGGTAATTAGGTTTCTAAATACCCAGAGAAAAATAGAAGACATTAGCTAAGAGTGGATTATAGGAATAAGGTTAGAAAGTTGGCACATTTTTATAAAGGTAACAGTGAGGAATTATTGTTACGTGCTCCAGACCATGGTAACACACGTTGTTTATACAGGGTGTCCGGGTTTATGTGGGAAATCTCTCGGATCCAGGTAGAAGATCGAAAAATAATACCGAACGTTCCTATAAAAAAAATGCCTACAGGCCTTAATTACGAAGATACAGCCGATTAAAGGACGCCGCTGGAAATTGATTTTTCTTAAATTACTTTTAAACTACTCGGTATAGTTTAATAAAGATTTTATGTGATAAACACTATTAGGGAGCCTCCTAAAATGATATCCTTAAAATACATTTACCTTGTTTACTTTAACAGGGGCGGACTAGATTGTACACTTTAATGCCTATATTTTTAACGCCCTGTATGTTAAAGCCTCGAAAAAAATATTTTTGGATACCTGGAACCTTACACTAAAAAAAAGGTACCCTTGTTCATTATCGATCAAATGAACCGTTTTGGAGAAAAAAATTAATAAACTAGCTAATGTTTTTTTTTTAATAAAAAGAAATGTGATATTTTTCTTTTTTTCTGCTCACCAAATTGCGATACGCCATCGCCAGTCATTCAAAGAACAGAGAAATTTCATTTTAAGTTATTTAATTAAAAAAAAAAATACATGTTCTTAAAAAATTGCAAAAACAAATTATATAAACAAAAGTTAAATTCTTCAATTCGAACAATGAACAATTAATTATTAAAAACTTCATAAGTTGGTTTGACGTGGGCTCCGTGAACTCTAATTCATTCGCGGGCACGACAAATCGAGGACTCCTGCACTCGCCACAATAACCCTGGATTGTTTCTTATATCACTACAATGAAATGTAATTCTTTGGAGCAGTTCTTCCCGAGTATCGACCGAAGTGGAATACACTAAGGTTTTGAAATGACCCCATAGATAAAAATCTAATGGTGTTACATCCGGAGACCGAGGAGGCCAGGCAATAGGTCCTCCTCTACCTATTCAACGGTTTGCAAAAACATTATTTTATGTGGTGCCTTACAGCAACGCTGAAATGAGGGGGGGGGGCTCCATCATGCATAAAAATCTCTCGACGGGTTGCAAGTGGCAAATCTTTTAATAAATCCGGAAGACTATTCTGGAGGAACTCCAAATAAAGTTCTCCGTAAAGTCGTGGTGGCAATATAAATGGCCCAATCAAATAATTGCCAATGATCCCTGCCCAGATATTTATTGAGTAGAATTGATGTTGATGATGAGAAACAATAGTAGCATGGGGATTTTCATCAGCCCATACATGTAAGTTATGTAAATTTACAATTTCATTTTTGGTAAACCCTGCTTTATCGGTAAAAAGAATCGAGCTGATAAAGTTAGGGTTAATTCGCTGCTGATCTAACAGCCAGTTTGCGAAGTGTATTCTACGAGCAAAATCTCCAGTAATTAGTGCATGCACTTTTTGTAGGTGATATGGGTACAACAGTTGTTCTTGAATAAGCGGCTATTTTTCGAGTGCTCGTTGTAGGAGTATCAGCTACAGCATCTAAAATGTCTTCCTCCAATTATTCCATTATTCTTTTTTTTTTCAAAACATCCTAAAATTGCATTTAAGAAAGTCAATAATATCACCTTATTACGTGGAAACCAAAAACCTACCAGTTTCCCTTAGACGTTAATCAACTCGTTGAAATGTCTTTTGATCTTTTTGCTTCCAATGCATTGCAAGACGCGAGACCATACATAAGATGCATATCTGCATACTCAATAAACGTAAATTCCATATTTTGACGCAATTTAAATTAAATTCACCAACAAATCCAAAAATTAAACAATGTAAAAGATGATAAGTTCAAAATAATAGTTACCCGTATTTGCTTAATTTGTAGTTATAGCAACGTTTGCAACAATAGTGCGTTCAAAAAATTAAGAAATAAAAAAATTCCGATAGATAAATAAGATACAAACATAGTTTGTTTAAGTTTAGTTTTTATCTCAAGAATGACAAAAAAGAAACAAACATAGGTTTACATTTTTTTTAAATAAGTTCGTAAATGTACCTTTTTGGGACACCACTGCATTTTTAAGAACATGTATTTTTTTAAATTAAATAACTTAAAATGAAATTTCTCTGTTCTTTGAATGACTGGCGTATCGCAATTTGGTGAGCAGAAAAAAAGAAAAATATCACATTTCTTTTTATTTAAAAAAAAAACATTAGCTAGTTTATTAATTTTTTTCTTCAAAACGGTTCATTTTATCGATAATGAACAAGAGTACCTTTTTTTTAGTGTAAGGTTCCAGGTATCTAAAAATATTTTTTTCGAGGCTTTAACATACAGGGTGTTAAAAATATAGGCATTAAAGTGTACAACCTAGTCCGCCCCTGGTAAAGTAAACAAGGTAAATGTATTTTAAGGATATCATTTTAGGAGGTCCTTAATAGAGTTTATCACATAAAATTTTTATTAAACTATACCGAGTAGTTTAAAAGTAATTTAAGGTAAACCAATTTCCAGCGGGGTCCTTTAGGAACGTTCGGTATTATTTTTCGATGTTCTACCTGGATCCGAGAGATTTCCCACATAAACCCGGACACCCTGTAAAATAGGCATTTGTATTTTTTTAAACTCAGTTCTTTCTGTCAAGTAAACGCGAGTACTTTCGGAATCAATATTATTGGAAAGTCGCGATCAAAATATGAGAAAATATATGACCAATTTTTGACATGGTGTAATGGCAAAAAATTAAAAAATTAGTAGTATGCCAACCCGACTGCGAGAAAAACCGATCAACAGACCAATCTATTACAGTTAGACTTTTATTATTATCATTAGCAGCAAGGATTGTTTCAAAGAAATGTAAGAAATGTGTAGTAAAAATGTGTGTCAAAAATTATTATATACTAAGTGGCAGAATAAATGCAACACCAAGTAGGAGTGCTATAATTTTGAGCACACTTTTACGGTTTATAGGTCTACTAATAAATAAAAAGTGATTAAAATTTGAACTCGAAATTTCTCAAAATAGCTAAGATATCCCACCTTTGTTAGGTCGTCGCGGCATTGATTGGATTTTGGTTATTGTATCCAAGGCTATCTGAATTTAGTTTCGTAGAGCCTTCAATGTTTGCGGAGGGTGAGGTGAATTTTGCAACCTTTTTTCCATCATTTCCCATACATGTTTAATAGGGAAAATATCTGGAGAACGAGGAGGCCACTCAATAAAATTTACACCGGATGCTTCCAAAGAGTCTTAACTGACCCGTGTGGCATGAAGTGTGCATTGTCCTGCTGAAAATGTAGATTTTGCAATGTTTTCAAAAAAAGGAAGTAGATCTGGTTGCAAAACTTCGTGAATATAGCCCTGGACAGTCGTGAAATGAATACTAATCGTGACCTGCTGCCGTAAGCATCCAATAACACCTACAATACAAGGACAAAGCGCTTAACTAAAACCGATGCTGACGTCATGCTCTGGAGGCCTAGCGATTTCAACCCTAACTTATTACGACCCGTCCCATAAAACATCGCCCGGTCCCAGCTCTTCGAAATCCCGCAATCGGCTGAGCGACATTGCCAGATTGAGAGTAAAAGTTTTTGTCTTCAGTCGAACACATTACTGGCTGTACTATCCAATGTTGCTGGTATAGGTGTTATTGGCAACCCTGTTAGAGAATCGCCTGTTTCAATATGGACGTCGCGTTTGCATTTGCTTCGTGTTTACTCTCTTTGGGTCAATAAACGCTCTCAATAAAATCGGTCGTTGAATTTGAACTGTTTATTTAAGGTGTGCTTTTCTTGTACTATAATAAGTGACGACAGTGTAGTGTTTAAAATGCCAAAGTGCGTGTTCCTGGATGTAAAGGAAACTATGAGTGGAAAAAAGCGCGAGTGTTTCGCTTTTCCAGAGACGAGAATCTCGCAGAAAGTGGTAAAAGGCTATTCCTCGAGAAAATTTTATTCCAAATAACAATAGCCGAGTGTGTGAGTGTCATTTTGAGAAAGGCGATTTTATTTACAAAATTTCCCAACAGGATACGAAAAAGGGGGAGATCGTTTCAGTTAGTTTAACTTTGCCACGATTAAAACAAACAAGCGTACCTAGTAAATTTCCCAATTGTCCAAAATACTTAAAAAAAAATTAAAAAAAAATTATTAAAATTCGGCTATCCCCTTAAATTTAAAAAGGTCTTTACCCATCCAGTTTAGAACGACAAAATGTTAAATTAGCATTAAAAATTTTAATCCATTTGTTGTTGAGGGCTTACAAAACTATGGAAAAGATATTAACCATTCACAAGATACTGCAGATTTTTTAAAAATTAAAAATAAATTGGTGGAGTATTGTAAATGTTAAAACACCACTAAAAGGAAAGCGTTTGCGTATCCCTTTAGGAACCTATATTAAAAGATAAATTAAATGATCCAAAAGTAGAATTTCTGAAAAATATGATTAATTGGTTGGACACTTGGCAACTGCAAAATTTACTAACAAACTAACAAGGCAGACTACACTGCCTTAACTCATACTGTTTATGGAATGTGCGAAGTTATTAAATATTGTTTTGACGAACTAAATTTAAACTATGTGCTTTTGGGAAAACTTCAAACCGATCCTTTAAAAAAATGTTTTGGAAAATACAGACAATTGGCTGGGGGCATTATCTTATCTCGATAAGGCAACTTTATAATCTGAAAAAGACTTAGAATTCAGTCAATATTAACATTAAAATCTTCCAATTTTGAACTTTAAACATTTTCAAATTTTATGAATCCCCCCCACGAATTTCCTGATCATAATGAAGGCATTGTTGAGGGTTATTCTAATAAAATAGATGAAATATTTAGCAATATTATCATTGAAGACACCGATATAGACGATTTAAAAGCCAAATGTCTGTAATTACTTATTTAGGGTTATTGCAGTCATATAGCTTTAAAAAAATAAAATGTAATTCCCAAAAAATTCTTTAATATACAATGAAGAATTATTGTTGAAGACAATTTTTTAACCTGATAAATCATTTAAATCGGGGGGTCTTCATTATCCTCGAGATCCAGTTGTCCAAATAGTGGTTTTTTGTATGTAATATTTAAAAGGTACTAAATGACTTTAAAATGAATTTCTAAATTTTTTTTTCCAAAAAAATCATTTTTTTCTTTATTAATTTTTAAATTTCTGTTAAACAGGACATCTAATATATTTTGAAGGCTGCAATACACACTCCTAAACCATTATTGATATTTTATTGAGTTGTATTTAACACATTAATTAAAAATTACTGTGGAAAAAAATGATCGATTAGGTAAAGGGAATAAACGAAAACTCAATACTTATTCGAAATGATTTTTTAGGTAATTTATACTTATCAAAAAAATAATTTATGATATTATTACTTTTTGATGTTTATCGACATTAAATTTTTCTATTAAAATGTAAAAAAAAGATACTTAATAAAAAAAATTTAAGACATATTTTGTTAACTACTCTTTTAATTTTATTATTTGTTTTTGTCATTACTTTTTTATTTATTAATTTTTTTCTTTGTTAATCGCCAATTGAAAATTTTTAAAATATAAATATTTTGCAATCCAGTAGCAGCATCAATGTTCGGTCGGCCTCCGGGTGATGACGTCACACCGCAGCACTTTGCCCTTTTTTTGGGGTTAGGTTTTTTATTGGATTTCCGTCTTTCCCCACGCCCGTCTTACTCTTGTACAGCCATCATGTTGGCCCAAACAGAATGAAGCCTTATTGCTGAATACAATTAAGTTCCATTTCATATTCCTTGGGGGTTCTCTCTACTCCTTACCAATCGTTGTCGACGATCCGGTGGGGTCTGAGGTAATACAAGATGGAGACGGTATGAAAACAGTCCAAAGCCTTTTTGGCCATAAACTGTCCTCATTGTTTTTTGTTTTGAAAATTGATCATTTAAATGCTAGTTGCCTCAAATAAAGATCATGTCGCTCTGTAGTCTGTCTTTAGCGTCCAGTAGCTCCAACTCGTCGATTTCGGCTTTCTTGGAACCACGCTCAATAATATTTTGTTACTGTAGCTTCGTTTTGATTCATCCGATACGCGAGTTCTTTAAAAAATATCTGGACTCATATATCCTAATTATCCTACCCCTCTTAAACTGGGAAAGTTAAGTAAAATTAGCGCGTCTGCGAACTCTTATCATGATAATGTTTTTTTAAAAAAATTATTAAAAATTTCCTTGTTCGTATTGTTTGTATCCTAATATAACAAAAAATGGCTTTACAAAAAAAGTACAGCTCGGAATGCCTTCAAAATTTTATCAGCGTATACTTCCATGATAGGTTTACAAGTTTTTATTAAAAATGAATAAATAATTTTGGGTGTTGCATTTGCTATGTCACTTAGTATATTTTCAGATATTTGTATATGTTTTTCATTATTACAAAAAAAAAGTTGTGTTATGAGAACCACAACGTACCCCAAATAGTACAAGAATAGTTATGTAAAAACATCATAACTAAAAAGGGGCAAAAAAAAAATTAGCCCCTTTAACTCTATAGCCAATAAAATGTTATTAAATCTTAAAAATGTCAAAAAATCTAATACTACTTATCGTTTTTCACCATATTTCAGCCCATAAAATTTTTAAATCTTTTTTTGGGAAAAAGGGGTCCATAAAAAAACCAATCCCGGTCATGCTTATCCAGACCACTAAAAAAAGTACACTATTTGCTGACGATGGAAAATTTTTTTGTAAAGTTTTTATTGGTCTTATAACAGTCTTACTGCTTTGTAAAACTTTACGGCCGGATTTTTTTTTAAAAATTTCGATTTTATTGCTATTTAACGTTGTAAAATTATATCAGTTTTGCGGGGGAAATAACAAAAATTTGGGAACTTTATTTAATTGCATTCGTATAAAGGTCGATTTTTACTAAACGTAATGTAAACATTCCTTTATAGTGTAGAGCCGGTAACCATCCACTAACCCATTTCCCCCAAACTAGAGAAACTTTTTTAAAATAATTTTTTTTATCGGTCAATTATAAAATACCGTCTGGCAGGTATCCTTCGGTTATTTATCATCCCTTAAAATTTTTAAAAAACAACAAAAAAAAAACCTGCTTTTCCCAAAGCTAAAATTTTGATATAATAGTATTT
>JAHBCN010007461.1:0-43343 GCA_019359885.1 Listronotus oregonensis | reverse complement strand
TAATTTGGGCTATAGTTCAAAATATAAAAAAATTTTTCAGGGTATTCTTATTGGTTTTTTTTGGGGGGGGCCTCCGGACTATATCGACATTTTAAAGATAGTCTGTCTCAAAGTATCCCGTGTTAGCTTCCTTAATTTAGGTTATACCGGCCCAAAAAAAAACGGGGATGGGGGTTTTAAAGGACAAACATTAGGGACGGACTTAATAAAAAAAATTTTTAAAATTTTTTTTAAGGGGTAAGTTTTTTAAAATTACATTAAAAAATTAAATATTGCAAGTTTTAATAATTTAAAAATCATTATCTACATATTACATTTTAATCTAAAAAAATTTTTTAATTCTGTTTCATATCAGAGTCATTTTAAAATTAATTACAAAAGGTTTATTTGTTTGGGATAGAAATGTGAGTCCTAATTTTATAATGTGTTTTAGTAATTTTTCCACTCTCAACTGGTATTTATAATTACTTTTTTTTATCAAATTTATAATACTGGGACTTAAACTAGGTGTAACTTTTTCTGCTCTGATCTTTGATTTTACTTGGTTCCACAAATGCTCTATGGGTTCAACATCAGGTGGGGGCCGTAAGACAGTATGCTCACCTTTACCCAAATTTATAATACATATTTTTTTTTAATTGCATATGAATTTAGGTTTCCCAAAAAAGATGCTTTTTTTTGTAACTAAATTCAAAATAAATATCATTTTCTAAAAATATTCCTGGATTTCAGTTTTAAACTTGATGAATGGTGCTTTGTGTAGAACGACTGTTAGCTTGCGTTATCCATGACAATAACACTGTTGTTTAAAATTTTTTTAAAAGATCAAAAACCATTTTTTAAAAAAGCTCTGCACTTGTATCCTCTGATAACCCAAGCAAGAATCCTTAATATTCTTTGCAGCAACAGCAAGCAGTTTGGGACAAATCCGTCTTCTGAACCAGCGTGTTTTTGGTAATGCATTTTCCTTTTTTTGAAGGTGTTTTCTTCTGACAGTTTTTACTGAATCAACCCATCCGGGTACTTTTGTGTTATCGAACCATGTTTCATCAAAGTAAATTATATCTGTTTTTTAAATTTATCTTTTTAAATTTTTTGAAGGTAATTAAATCTCCCAAATGTGTAATCGTGGGATTCCTTACTACTTGTCTTTTCCTATTTTCGGATTTAAATCCCATTTTACAAACAACTCTATGGAGGGTGGGGCGTCTAATATCTCGTTTCAAGAAATAAAAAAACATCGTTTTTTTTTTTTAATAAAAATCTTTTAAACCATAATTTAATTTTTTCTTTTCCCCCTTAAAAACGTTTTAATTAACTATTAAGAAAACCCCTGTTTTTTTAAATAAAAATTTAAGAAAAGTAAATACCATCATAACATATTTATTGTATTGTATGTTCAACTCTTTTTTACCTAAAGCTTGTTTACATTATGCACACACATCACTTAAATTGTTTCCACGTCCATTTTTGTACAATATTTGAAGTGAGTAGGCGTTTACCCGTCTGTTTGTGAACTTGACGGGTACAAGTAAAGCTTTATAGTATATGATCGCGTTTACACTAGGAGATTACCTCAAGTGGATCCCTCATTTTCATTTGATCATGAAATTAAGGTTTATATATTTTTTTAGGGGAAAAATATTTTATCAAAAATTTAAACTTAAAAAATTTTCTCGAAATTTTCATTTAATCAACAATTTTTTTACAATAAACATTTTGCGTACTTTTAATTAAAACATCAATTACAAAAAAAATTAAAGATAATTTAATGCAAATTTTTAAGATTTGTTTAATATTTATATTTTTAAAACAATAAAACATCCGAAAATTATTTGTTTATTACCATATTTTTTATTAACATTTAAATAAACAAAAGCAAATTTTAATGGGTTTTTTGATTTTAAACCTTTTTTCTTTCTTTTTCAACGTTTCCAAAAATACCAAAATACGCAGATATTGCTTTTCAGGCCCTTTAGACAAGGCAGTGTCCCCGGGGTATTTTATAAAAAAACTACCTCTGAAAACCCCTTTAACGTCATTTCGTCCAGATGGGACAAAGGGGTTACGAACCACAACCAACGGCAACGGTGTTAAATAGCGGTTACCCACCAAAATTTAAAAATCCCGGAGAAACTTAACTTCGCTGCAATCATTATTTTCAATCTAAAGTAAAGCTTTATGATGTTCTGTTCGGGGTTTTGACGGATTAATTTATTTCGAAATATTTTTTTGCGTTATTTTACCATACAGAAAAAACCCTTTTCCGGGTCCCAAAATATGTTCTAGATCTACTATACTAACCAAATAAAAAGTGCAGAATTAACACCCAAAATTCCAAACAAAAAAAAATAAAACACTCTTTAAAAATAAAAAAAACGTATTATCTTTTCGGTGCCTAGAGGGAAAGAATCCGAAGACCCCTTCCAAAAAAGGGGGGGGGAAAAAAAACACGGGCCGGAAAATTTATATCTTATGGAATGGCCAAGCAGTTTATATGCTTGGACACAAGAAAAATCTTCGGTACTGGCATGGACTTCCGGGGTTTGACACTCGACGGCCTTCATAAGCCCACCGAACCAACAATGTACTATTAAACTACTGGGGCAACAAGGGTAACCTTAAAAACCATGGACTGTACACGGACCTTTAAAATACCACATGCACAAGATTGGCCTAGCGGAAGACGCCGATGGCATGGAGGGGGATGAATCGGCAGAACAAAACTGTGTTGTGCCCAGCAATGGCACGACTAAGATTCGCAATCCCCCGGGAAAAAATCTTGTTGCCGGGGGGGGGGGAAAAAAACTCTCTCCCAACAGGATCATCAGATTTATTAATCTGGACCTGGTGGGGAAAAAAAAAAAAAGGGGGTGACACACAATAGACCTGTAAGGAAGGGGTTATACCCACTACAAAAAAACTACACCTACCTATCGTTTCCGTGAAAAGTCGGTTTTTCAGGGGATAAGATAAATAAAAAAATTTTTTAAAGTCATAAATACAAATTAAATTATTATAATAGATATATTTAAATTTAAAATTTTGCTCGAAATTACCTCAGCATTAAGCAGAGACAATTTAAATTATTTTATATTGAAGCTACATAGTTAAATTTATTTAATAATGTAAAAGCACTTACTGTTATTTTAGGTTTTTTGAAAGAAGTTTGCTAAAAAACTTCAGTTTCAGTTTATTTTGGTGATTAATATCAAATTTGGGGTCTATTTTTAAATTTTTAAATTAAATGTTTTTAAAATTTAAGAAAAAGGAATTAAGTTTTCCGTTTTTGACTTAAACACTATAAAATTTTTTTTTTTGGGGAATTTTTTTTTTTAGAACAAAGATTTTTTTTTACAAATAGACTATTTGGGGAGTTTATCAATGAGTTTTGGGGAACGTATACCATGGGGTCGTGGGATAGTAGAAGGGGTTCACATCTAAAATCATGTCACACAATGTTGAGGGCCCCAGCGGGGCCCCGGCGGCAGAAAATTTTTTTCGGTGCCACGAAAAAAAGTTTATTTTAAGCCTTAAAAAAAAATGTTTTTGGTGTGTCATAGATTAAATTAAGAAACATTTCTTTAATCGCTCAAAACAACCACAAAAGAACACAAAATATGGATATCGTTATGAAAATAAAAATAAACAACCGCCATTATTTTGGGGAATGAATAAAAAAAATAAAAATTCAAAATAAATTTACCAATCCTCAAAAAAACATTCCATAAAATATTGAATATGCATTTCACTTACTACGTCTAATATTTAAATTAACCGCATTTTTTAACACAAAGTCCATTCTTTTTTCTTTGATTTCTAAAAAATTTATTTATAACTAAATTGTTAAAATCAGCTTCGCTTCCATATTCACTTTTAAAAAAAAAAAAAAAATTAAAAAAAAATGGCTCACAAATTATATCAATTATTTTTTTATTAACTACTGAGTTAAAAGTAACAAAACACCAAAAAAAAATACAAAACAACCTGTTATCCATACAAGAAGTTCAACCCCCTTTCCTCACCTCACCAATCCGTCTATAAACTTGTCACTAATCAAAAAAAAAATCTAAAAATAAAATTCCTTTTGGAAAAAAATGTGTGCCACATTGAATAGAAAAAGACCGAGTTTTTAATCCAATTAGTGGGAGTGAGAGGGGAAAAAATTTCAAAGCGGATTCGAGGGCACATTCAAGTAGAAAACAATGACCGATGGCTGTCGACAGGCCCGATGCAAAAACATTAGGGATATAAAATATTGCACGTTTGCGGAGCGACGGTAATTAAATGGGGGTTTTTAAATAAGTTAATTGGGGAAAATTTTAATTTGGGGAAAAAATATTAGGGGGACGGTAATTAAATAGAAAGTTTTTAAATAGGTTAATTCGGAAATTTAAATTTAAATATATTAATATATCAGTTATGATTTTATTTTTTTTTGTTTTTTACGGGGGGGGCACGTGCTCAGGGGGCTCTTATATGCCAACCGCCACTGCTTTAAATATCATTTATTAATAGCTCCCATGAATGCATAAATTTTTATTATTAAACGATTATAGTACGGGGAACTAAGATAAAATTGATGTATTTATAACCTTGTCACTGAAAAACAACCATTAAAACTTGTCAAGTTGGTTGTCTAAAATCGAACTATAAAAAACGCTAGAAAAATTACGATTTTTGCTTTTTTAAAAAAATAATAGCCGAAAAGATATTGTAACTAATTCGAGCAAAATTAGTTTAATGATCGGGGTTTTTTAAAATTTAAAAGACCTTGATCATTAGTCCTAAATAATACTTTTGTTTATTAAACAGTTTTTAATTTTTTTCACCTGAATTGGGGTGATTTGCGTAAAAATTTAGTTATCTACTTGTATTTCAGGTTTTCTGTAAATTTTGCTGTATAAGTCTTTTTTATTTAAATGTGGGGGAAGGGGAATTTTAAACCCCCTTTCCATTCCATTTTTAAAAAAAAATAAATGTACTTTTAAAAAAGGATTAATTTATGACTTTACGTCATAAATAAGTTCTAAGAATTATCAAAAGATAATAAAGTAAAAACCTAAATTTTTTACGGATTTTTGAGTTTCCATTTTAGGTGATCCGCAAGTTTGTAAAAGTCAATTGATGGCTATACTCTGTTAGTGCACAAATCTATAACCTGGGACCTTGATCTAAGCGGTATTTTCTTGCATGCCTGGCGAGTATCGTAAAGAACATTTTTTAATATAACTATTTTGCAGCATAAGTTCCCAATAGGTTTGAAGACACTGAAAAATTAAAAAAAAAAAAACTGGGAAGTGCATCGTCGGGCGGGATATTGAAAATCCCATGATATTTTTAATGGGGTTTATTTAAGAGCATGCAAATCTACGTCCATGGTAAAAACTTTAGATTTTTTGGTTCACCTTTTGTGAGTTGGATGCTAATAATTTTTAAGAAATTTTTTTATTTCTTTTATATTTATGAATAAAATTAAAAAAACCCGTTAGTTGTAATATAATGTTGTCATCTTAAAATTTAGTGCTTTACAAAACAAAAAAAAAGTACAGGGAAAAAAAATTTAAACCCTGAGTTACACCACTGGGGGAAAAAGTATTGATGGTACTTACAAGGGGAAAAGTAACCAAAAGTATCAGATATGTTTGGGGTTCAATATACAAATAGACCGATACCCGGAAAATCAACAGTCAAAAAGGGCTATCAAAAAATTTAAGACCAAAGGCACAGTAATAAATAACTGCAAATATGAACGGGAATATCAAAGATAAGAAAAAATTAAAAATAAGACTTTTATTGCACGTGGAAATAAATGAAAGGAAGGTGAGCAGAAGGAAACTTCAGGATATCATAGGAGAAGATCACTTAGTACGGATTTTGAAACGGCATAAATACTTACAAATATGAAAGACATCAAGAGCTAAGCTAAGTGATAGGGATAAACTAAGATGGTAGAAATTTTCTTTTGATATGATGGGAAGGGCACTGATGAATGCACATTTACGTTAAACAATAGACCCAATTTCACAAATTTGTCGAAACGAAGACGCAATATCCACAAAAAGTAAATGCTTGGGCGGGGATATTCGGACAACGGATTATTAAATCGGGAAGTTTGGTACCAAATGAATGGCTGCCCGGCACATAATACCATGGCTGTTCGGGAATAGTTACACCATGCTTTTAATGTAAATGTTATTGACCTACATCACACCATAAATTGGCCAGCCAGGTTTCCTGATTCGCCAAATGACTTCTTCCTCTGGGGCCATTTAAAAAGCAAGATATGTAAGGATAAAATTATATTAAACTAGACGAGTTAAATAAAGCTATTTATGCAGAATGCAATAAAATTTAATTTTACCAGTTAGCCATAGTAAGAAGACAATTTTATGAACGTCTGAGTTATTGTCTAGCAGCCAATGGAGGAATATTTAAAAATTTTCTTAAATCTTAAATTGATTTTCAACATATTATTTGTAATATAATTCATAATTTATTAAAGCATCAATATTGTAAATGCCATAGTTCTTTGGATTTTTACTTTAGTTTAGTTTACCTTAATTCATCTGCATAAATACATCTTTAATCTTTTCGCTGTACATTGTTTTGATAATGATAAAGGACTAAATTTTAAAATGACAACAATAATTTACAAATAACTGGAATTTTTATTTTGGTCCATAAATATGAGGCGATAATAAAGTAACAATTTTTAAAAATATATTAGAATCTTACTCGCAAACGGTGTAACCGAAAAATCTAAAGTTTTTACCATGGACGTAGATTTGATTGCCTTTTATAAACCTCAATAGAATTTTTCTCCAAAATCATTGGGGAAGCCAATAATTGACCCCATTAAAAATTACATGGGATTTCTTATATCCCCCGACGAAAAACCCCCCGGTATAAATATATAAATTAATTAAAAAAAGTAAAAATTAATATTACATTTCTTAAAGAACACGGTATGTATGTGAGTATGTATTATTCGTATAAAAGATAAAACTTCATGTGTTTTTATTTAAAACTGTCTTCTTGTTATAGCATGCTTATTAGATTAAGAAGGTAAAATGCGCCTTTTAAAATGTAATTCGCAAGTGATGACATCTTTAGTACATGTTTTTGACATCAATTATTAAATTTAAAGTGCGATTCCGTTTAGCTGCACGTTTAATCGTAAATACCATGGGATGGCTTATCGCAGCACTTGGCCTTATTTCCTTGAGTGACCTACTATTATTTATTAAAATATTTTTCTCTGGAGAGCTTTAACCAACATTCTCCTGAACAAACATAGTCAACTCTTTACCTCTCTTCAGCAGCTAATCCATTACTGATTCCACGTAACAAGCGACCTCTTGAACCTAGTCGTGGTGTACGGAGACATCGAGTAGGCGTTGCTAAAATCCTTTACGAAGCTTAATTAAATAAAGGTTTTGAAAAATATTTTAAAGCTTTTTCCGCGGGTATTGATTGGAAGTTATTTATGATTTCCTTGGAGATCTATTGTTGGGAAGATGACTGGTAATTACTACGTGTTAAAGATCTTGGGGATAATGGCTACAATAAAATTATGATTTAAGAGCGGATTCGTTGCTTATCCCATAAATGGAATATAGTTAAAAAATATTTTTTTGGCAATACTTTGCGGTATAGTCATTTATTATTCAAATGTTTATTTATTTATACATATTAATTTTAAATATATGCAAAATAATTAATAAATTTGGCCACGGGATTTTTTTGTTAATAACGATAAATACAGTGTGTCCCAAATTGGTGGGAAATGTATGGGGATCTTGGAAACCACGATAGATACAAACTCGGTTAAATGGGGAAAGTTTTGGACAATTATGTTAGAAAGCTAATCCCGTTTACTAGGTGGTTTTATCTATTCAGGTTTTTGAGAAATTTTGAAAAAACCTGAAACATCATTTTGGAAAATCGGCCATATTTTTTCTATAAATGAAAATTTTTTAAATCTGTAAAAACTTCTTCAGAGCATCTTTTTTTGTAGAATATGACCGCGTAGTCAATTTTTATTTTCTACGTCTCGGGTTTTTAGAATCATCATCAACTTTATTTTTTCATATGGACGCCAAATTGGATTTTTACGCAGCCAAATAGTGACTTTTATTCTGATTTCAACAATGTATAACATGTTATAATTTAAGAGTTTAACACCTCATTTATTTCAAAAAACAAATATTTTTTCAGTTGGCCTTGATTCCGGCTAACGTCATTTTTTTTGTAAACAATAAAATATTAGTAATTGGCAAAATAGATAAGCTGAACAGATATTTACAGAAATGGATTCGCGAACATAGCTATAACGTTAAATACCGTTAAGAAAAGTAATGCCCATATGAAAAAGTAAAGTTGATGAGTTATCATCAACTTTACTTTTTCATATGGGCGCCATTTTGGGTTTTTTCGCAGCCAAATAGTGCTTTTTATTCTTATTTCAACAATGTATAACATGTTATAGTTTCGATTTTATCCTCTTCAAAAAACAAATATTTTCGCAGTAGCTCGTGTACGTTATTAAAATTTTTTCAACTTTGTAAAATGGTTAATTATTTGAAGAAAAGACTTGATATTTTGCAACGTTATTTCCAAAACAATAGAAATGTTAATAAAGCCGCGAAAACGTATTTCGACAATATTCCTGAACCTGAATACTTTCGAAAACTGGTTACAAATTTGTTTAAATTCGGAAGTTTTAAAAAACCACGACCTAAGAATTACGTTGAAGAAAATCGACAACGAGATGCTGCAGTTAACCAACATTTAAAAAAAAATCCAACATCTTCAGCCAGGAATGTTGATAGATAATTCCACATACCTAGGTCAACCCTTCATAGGGTAGTTAGGACTATTTAAAAAAAATATCGTTAATATGTTGAGAAATATGGACAACATTTTAAATTTTAGGTCGTTATTTTACATTTTTATTTTAGTAGGAATATTAGTTTAGCCACTTTTCATTGTTTTTGTTTTCACTTGTTTCAATTAACTTGTTACGTGTAGTTTTGTTGTAACACGATATTAACGTTATAGCTATGTTCGCGAAACCCATTTCTGTAAAATATCTGTTCAGCTTATCTCTTTTGCCAATTACTAATATTTTATTGTATACAAAAAAAATGACGTTCGCCGGAATCAAGGCCAACTGAGAAAATATTTGTTTTTTAAAATAAATGAAGTTATAAACTCTTAAATTATAACATGTTATACATTGTTGAAATCAGAATGAAAAGCACTATTTGGCTGCGTAAAAAACCAATATGGCGTCCATATGAAAAAATAAAGTTGATGATGATTCTAAAAACCCGAAACGTAGAAAATAAAAATTGACTACTTGGTCATATTCTACCAAAAAAGTTGCTTTGAAGAAGTTTTTACAAATTTGAAAAAGTTTTACTTATAAAAAAAAAATATGGCCGATTTTCGAAAATGCATGTTTCAGGTTTTTTCAAAATTTCTAAAAACCTGAATAGATAAAACCACGTAGTAAACGGGATTAGCTTACTAACATAATTGTCCAAAACTTTTCCCATTTAACCGATTTTCTATCTATCGTGGTTTCCAAGATCCCCATACATTCCCCATCAACTTGGGACATACTGTATATGGAACTGGGCCGATAGATAATGTCTAGTAGTTCAGTAAACGAAGTTGTGGACCTAAAGATCAGGTTGGGCCGTCACAATTTTTTTTTGGGGTATCAATGTGTACATTGACCTCTAAAAATATCATAGATAGAAAAATGTCCCCAAGGGCCTGAAAATGGTCCTCAAGAATCCGGAAATCAGTTTTTTTTTAACTATTTGGTAGATATCTCATGAAATATTACACTTACGCAATTCTTGTTTAGACAAGCGGGCGAACAAATTTTTAAATTACTCACGTAAAAATGCATATTTTATCATGATTCAAATTCATATGAAAGAAGGAACCTGTAGCTAAAATATGTTGTCAATGTTTCGTTTTTTTTTTTTTGTTTCTCTAGAATATTAAAAGATCGAGCCAAAATTAGTTTTGGCGCGAGAATGGGGGTAAAAATGTACAGGATATGAATTATCACCGGTCCAGGCGACAAAAGAGCCGGCACATCCGGACCTGTTGAAAATCATTTCTTGTTAGTGTAAGATGGGCTGTATCAAGAAATGTTTATGTATGAAAGCATGTTCATACATAAACATTTCTGATTGTTCATGTCATTCGGGCCCGTGTTCTAATTACAAGAATATGAAAAATGAATATATAATCGTACCCGAACAAGCAGAGGAAGAAGAAGAAATCGATGCAGGTGAAGATAGAGAGACAGAAGCAGAGCCAGAGAGAAAAGGGCAAAAGGAAGAAACAGAAAAAGAAATAGACCAAGAGTAAGAAAGAGTGGACAGAATGAGATTGATGATACCAACCAGGAATATGTATCCGAGACAAGCGTAATAGAATGGTGATTAAGTGGTAAATGTTGGCTCAAAGGCTTATACCGACAAAAATAATCACGTTTCCAACACCAAAAGTTGTTGAGAAATAGATAATTCTTAAAGGTACATTCATCACCGTAATCGTCGTCACCGTCGAGATTAGGCAGAAAAGTGATGGCGCCATCTACAATTGGTCTTTGCAGTTTAAAACATGTAGATCAGTGTATCTCCAGACTCCTTGTCCCAGAATTTGATAAGAAAGTGCGATATTTTTAGATTCCAAATACTGATGATTTTCGCAACTCCTTTTTTGCATGAATTATTGGGGTAGCAAAAAAATTATAGAGACCATTTTTGTAGGTACTGAACTGCTCTTCATTTCTGTCCAAACCCCAAATCTCTAAGTGTCATATTTCGGCAAATACCGACTAAAAACGGATTTTCAGGCTCTTGAGGACCATTTTCAGGCCCTTGCGGACATTTTTCTATCTATGATATTTTTAAAGGTCAATGTACACATTGATACCTGTAAATTAAAAAAAAATTGTGACGGCCCCACCTGATCTTTAGCTTTGGGGTTTTTCCGGCCTTCATTTACTGAACTATAACGATTGTGTTGGAATTTAACTACTTTGAATAAATTCTAATTGTTATGTTAGCAAGGATAAGACCACCGATTAAATTAACTAATATTTTTAATGCCCTCCTTACAGAAATTTGTAAATAGCAATTTCTCTTAATTTAGAAAATAGTAAAACATTTTTTAACACAATCAACATAAAGATAATTCGGCTTACCAAATGCAGGACCTATTAATCACTACTAAGGTACTTAATAAAGTTTTTGTTTATAATAAAAGAGGTAAGTTACCAAAGGTGTTAAATAAATACAGGGTGATTGGTAGGTAGAGGCGGAAAATGAAGACACGAATACATTTTTTAATTTTAAATCGAAAACCAAGAATACTTTTTTTGCGAATTTAACTTCGTTTCCAAGATATTTTACTATAAAGTTTTGCAAAGGAAAAAAAATTAAATCACATTGTGGGTGTCGCTAATCTTAGTTGGCGCTTTTAAACTATTACGTCATATGAAATCAAGTTTGACCGTTGTCGGAATTTAGACACTTGTCAATCTATTATTAAAAAAATCACAATACACATAAAGAATATTACCGTATACCTTGTTAGTGATCTTACATTTTCTTGTGATTTTACCAATAACAGAATAACAAGTGTCTAACTTTTGACAAAGGTCAAACTTGATTTATGACGATAATAGCTTCCATCTAATCCCAGAATGTGATTTTTTTTATAGTGAAATATCTTGAAAACAGTATTCTGGTTTTCGATTCAGAATTACAAGTTAATTAAGTTTTCTTTTATCCATTACCTGATATACATTGTTACTTTTTAAAGCATTTTTTATGTTTTTGTGATTTTTATTCAAACACTTTTTTAAAATTTTTAGTTATTTTGTATCGTTTAATTTTTTAAATAACTTGTTCTTTTGACCCTGAAGAGTCCATTCGCGCCGCGAAAATTGGATCCAATTTGGGGTTCGGGGCATAATGTTTTTCTCAAAAATGTTATAAGTTATCGATAATTTTCAAAAACTATATGAAAGCCAACACTTAAATCTAGTCTTCTGCTGTAATAGTTTTTTAAATTTGGGTTTAGTTTTTAATATTTCCTAAAATGGGTTATGTTTAGATACTATTTTCTCTTAACTCGACTCATATTTTAAACATCCGTTACAGCAGAGGCATAGATTATCTCCTTACCTTTAAAATGGTGTATAATTTATGTCATTTAAGTGAAAAATAGTTACCGAAAAACGTTAGCTTCTGTAGGCTTGCAATCGGAAACAACATCGCATCGCATCGATACACCGAATTTTAAAGAACCTTAATAAAATATAATATTTTTAATGCGGCTATACGAAAATTGTGGTAGTGGGAGTTTGTTAGTCTCCGCCCACTGTCTCCGCATCCTTTCGCCCGACCCCTAAGGTGTAGCGTAAATGCACTCTTAAGTATTTCGTTCAATTTTTAACAGCATTTAGCTTTCTCAAGTGTTAACATTTAAAGTTATAGTCCGTTTTATATTACTATGAGCTATAGTCAATTCAAAGCCGCACTGCTGCCTCAGCTCAGTGGGTTCAAAATGCATTTTTTTAACCTAAAAAAACGTGAAATATTGGTTTTTTCAATATAACTGGAAAACTATTGATTTTAGAAAAAAATGTAAAGAACCAGCATTAATAACATAACAAAAACTACGTCATTTTTATATAAAAACTTTTGTAGCCCCTTTAGTTTTTAAGATATTAACGATTTAAATTTAAAGTAAAAACGCGAATATCTGAAAAACTAAAAGAGTACGATAAAATATATTAAAGAAAAAATATGCTTTTTAAAAATCCCCATTAAAAAGGTAATAAGCACATTTTAAATAAAATAGGTAATAAAGGAGATATAAACAAAAAAGTGATTTTGGCCATTAAAAATTTCGCTAAGAACAATACATTTTTGGTACAACTATACCAACTCCGATCCATCTAAAAACTGATTCAAAATGTTCTATTCATTGTATGAAACAAATTAATATAAATGTGCCTCGAGGCAATGGGGGATAACGTGGTGGCACTGATATTTTATTAATTTTTTTTTTGGTCCAATAACTGTACCCATTCCGGTCCACTCAAAACTTTTAGCTAAAATAAAATTTAAACTCTATTTTATTGAAAAAAAAAGACAGTGCTCTCTTTATCTGGCTGTTATATATTATATACTAGGCAGGACGTTTAAGATTTGTCGATCTTCTATGCTACTTTGTTTATTAGGGGTCCTTTTTTTTTGTTTAAAAAATTTTTTTTTTTTATTTTTCCAATTTTTAATTTTAATTTATTTTTTTTAAAATTTTATTTTTTTTTAAAAAATTTTTGAAAACCATTGTTTTTTAAACGGGGGAATTAAAAAAGGGATTTTAAAAAAATTAAAAAAAACCTTTTCAACCGGGGAAAAAAAAATTTAAAATTTAAAAGTTTTTTTCAGGTTTTTTTAAAAAAACCTTAAGAAAGGGGGGCCCTTGCTTTTTCCTGAAAAAAAATTTAAAAATTTTTTAAATTTTAAAAAAGTGGTTTTGTTAAAAAAATAAATGCCCCCTTAAATATCCCTTTAAAATGAAAATTTTGGGCCCAAAAACTTTTTTTTTAAAAATTTTTTTAAAAGGAAAAAAAAACTTATTTTAAAAATTAAAACCCGTTTTTAAAATTAAATTGGGCCAAAGCGGCTTCCCCCGTGGGAAACCGGGAAAAATTAAAAATTTAAAAGGGGAACCAATTTTTTTTTTTTCAAAAAGGGGTTTTTTTATATTTTAAAAAAATTTAAATTCAAAAATAAAAAATTTGTTTTTCCGGGGGTTTTTTTTTATTTTTAAAAAGTTTTTTTTGAAAAAATAAAAAAAATTTTTTTGATTAAACCCCAAATTTCTAAAGTTTATTTAAAGGAAACCCCCAAAATTTTGGGTTCAAAAACCAAAAATTTTTAACCCCCTTTAAAATTTTTAGTAAATGAAGTTTTATCGTCCACCTTCTTTTTAAAAAGGGGAAAAACTGCAACCCGTTTTTGTATTTTTTCTAAAAAAAAACCAACAAAAGTAAAATTTTTAAACTTCCAAACCAAAAAACCCGTTTAAAAGGGAAATATTTTATGTTAAATATTTTTTAAAAGGTCAGAAAACTAACCCCCCCAAACCCGATTAAAAGGCCGATTCTTAGAGAAGGTTTTTTTTGGAAAAATTTTGCCATTTAAAAACCCCTTTAAGGTCGAAATTTGTTTTTTTTTTTTTTTTTTTTAAATTTTTGTTTCCTTATCTTTTTAAATGAAAAATTTTGGGTTTTTTTTTTTTCCAAAAAACGAAACTAAAATAAAAAGGAAAACCCCCAACGGGAAAGGGGAAAGCAGTTATTTTTTAGTTTTTAAATCTTTAAAAAAAAAATAAAAACCTAAAGAAAAGGGGGCATTTGGTGTAACCTTTTTTTCCTTTAATTAATAATGGCTTGTGGGCCCCCCTGGGCCGCCACTGGCTAATAAATTTTTTTCGGGGGTTTTTTTGGGGGGTTTTTTAAAATAAAAATTATTTTTTTTTAAATAACTTGAACCAAAATTTCACCAAAATTCGGGGTTTTAGGATTTATTATAAAATTTTAAAATACCGGTTTTTTTTTCAAAAATTTAAAAAAAAACGGGCCCGGGGGGAAAAAAAATTAAAAAAGGGAAGCAACCCGGCCCATTTTGGTTCATAAAAACCTTTTTTTTCTAAAAGGGACCTGGGTTAAAATTTTATTGTTTTAAATTTTCCCGACCGTAAGTTAGGAAAACCCATTTTTAAAAAAAAAAAAAAACAAAAAATTTAAATTTTTTTTTCTCTACTTTGGCCCTTACCAAACTAAGGGGGTTTTAGCCCCAAAATTTTAAATTTTAAAAAAACCCCTTTAAACCCCTTTGGGGAAAAAGGGGGGATAGCTTAAATTTTTTTAAGGGATTTTTTTTTTAAAAATTTAAAAAACCCTTTTAAAATTAAAAAAAAATTTAAAAAAATTTTTTAATTAAAAATAAAAATTTTAAAATTTTTCTTTTAAAAATATTAAAAAAAACAAATTTTAAAAATAAATTATTAATTTTAAAATTATTTAAACCCCTTAAAAAAATTCGAAAAAAATTTTAACCCCTTTTCCCAATTCCCCCCTTGTAAAGGGGTAGGGAAATTTTTTAAAAAAAGGGTTACCGGGAAAAATTTTAAAAACCCGGATGAAATAAAAAAAGGGGGTTTTTAAAATTTTTTTAAAAAGGGGTTTAAATTAATTAAATGGAATATTTTTTTCCCCCAAAAATTAAATAAAAAAAATTCCCAAAAAGAAAAAATTTTTTTGGTTCTTTTACCTCCCCCGGGGCACATTTTTTTTAGTTTTGTTTAAAAATTTCAATTAAATAAACATTTTTTTATTTATTTTTAAAAGGAAAATTTTTGGTTTGGGGTGGGAATTTTCTTTACTTGTAAAATAAAAAATAGAAAAAATTTTTAAAAAATTTACCAAAATTCCTTTTTCCCCCGTATTTTTCTCCTATTTACTTTTTTTTTAAAAAGGGGATTTAATTTTTTATGAGTTTAAAAAAAAATATTGTTTGTTAAAATGTACATTTTTTAAAACCTTTTTAATTTTTAATTTTTGGGTTTTTTTTTTTTTAAAAAAAAACCCCCAATATCAAAAAAACTATAAGGGCTAAAAAAATTTTTTTAAAAAAAAATGACATAGTTTTTTAAGACCTTAATTTTAAAATTATACATTTTTTTCCCCCAAAATCAAGTTTTCGAGTTATTTTAAAAAACCGATTTTTTACGATTTTTTTTGGAAAAAAAAAAATTTGGGGAACCCCCCTAACCCAAAGGGAGAAAGGGGGGGTTTTTACTATAGTAATATAAAATAAAAATAAAAAATATTTCATGCGTACCTTATGGGCTAGTTTTTTTCGGTGGTCCCCCCGGGCTATTAAAAAAAAGAAGTACCCATGCAAAACCCCAAAAGTCTGACATTCCAGACAAAAAATGAAAATAAACATTATTTTAGAATCTCAGTAAAAGCATACTTTTTTTATTTAATTAAACCGTTTTTGCAAAAATATACAAAGTAAAAAAATTTAAAATATCAAATGTCACACATTTAAAACATTTAAATTTAAGAATAAAACTTGCTAAATACATAAAAATTCCGGAGGTTAGGGGTTTTATAAGGAAAACCCCGTTTTTGTTTAAGTATCCCATTATGAGTGTTTACATTTGACTGTTTTTTTGTATAAATAAACACTAGTAACGATTAAAAAATGTTTGAAAAATTTTAAACATACCCCAAAAAATGTTTTTAAAATGCCTGTAACGCTTATACAAAATTGGACAAAAAGCAGTTGTGTTGTAGTTTTTTAGCCTTTTTTGCAATTATTATTTAAACCGTTTTTTATTTTTTGAGCAATAAAAAAATAATTAAGGTTAAAAAAATCTGAAGTTGCAGGGGCCCCGCAGTCGCGACAAGTCTTTTCTTTAAAAAAAAAAAATATTTACATTATGCCCAAAAACTGCGATATGACATAAATTGATTTTTTTTTTTAAAATTTTAAATTTTTCGAGTCTTTTTTAAAGTTTTTAATCAAATAATATATGTTTGCCCAATTTGAAATTCAATAGATATAGATAATAAAAAAAAAATTTTCCCTTTTTTAAAAATAAATCATATTTTATTCGATTGATTGCCTTTAATAATGCTTAAAGTTCTGTCCATGCACTGGCAAATCCTAAACGGTACAAAATTTTTTGTTTTAAACTTTCCCCTTCTTTTTAAACATTTCGGAAACCCCCCCGGAAATTTAAAACCCCCCTTTGTCTTATTGCATTTTAAAACCCCCAAATATTTCCGGGCCCCTTTGTCTTAAAATTTTTCCCCCGTTCCCCCCAAAAAAACCCCGGGATGTAAAACCCCTGAGATCTGGACCCCCTTTTTTAAAATGCCCAATTCTACTGATCCATATGATGGAAAACTGTAACAAAAAAATTAAAAAACACTTTTATAAAATAAAAAGGGGGCCCCCTCTTTTAAAAACCATAAATTTTTTTAAACGAAATTTTTTTCCAAAAAATTTTTTAAACCCTTTTCTATTTATTTTTTTCTTCAAGGAAGTTGGGGGCCAAAAACTCATCTCGGAAAATTCCTACCAAAAATTGATATTTGGGGCCATTCATTGAGTTATTCCCCATTCTTGGGGTTTTTTTCCTGTTTGCCCTAAAAAAAAAATTCTATTGGAATTTTCTGGATGAAATTTGTCCTTTTTTTAAAATTCAACCACTGAAGATTGGCAAAATTTGCCGAGCTACCTGCCTTTGGGGCCCCCGGGAAAAAGTTTTCTTTACCCCCAAGGTCCATTGTTTCCCTCTTCACTAAGTTTCACTTTGTCGATGAGTATATGTTTTTATCACATGACCTTTTTTAAAAATGCTGCTCTATTTTGTTTAAAGTACCTTTAAATTTTTAAAAATCGGTGTATTTTTAAAAAAAATTTTATTTTTGGTTTTATTTTAATTTGTTTTTTTAACCTGTTTTTTATTTAAATAAAGCATTGTTTTAAATGTTAAAAATAATTATGGTCACACTAAAAAAAATTCCCCCTACTTAATTTTTAAATGTTTTTTGGTTTAAAAAAATTTTTTTTTTTTTTTTTAACAAAAAAATGCATTATTAAGTAAACTTTAAAAAAATGTAAATAAAGATGATTATTTTTTAATATTTTTTTTTAAAAATTAAAAATTTGAAAATTTAAAAAAAAAAAAAAAATTGGGGGAATAATGAAAAAATTCATACGGGCTTTAAAAAAATTTTTTAAAAAAATTAAATTTCGATAAAAAATCTTTGGGGAAACCTTCTATCTGAATTTTAAAGATATCCCGTATAAATATTTTTTTTAGAAAAACTACGTTAGTTTCTTTTTTAAATTAAAATTTTTTAATTTTTTGCAAAAAAAATTTTAAATATTAAATCAGCAGCCCTTTTTAAAAGTAAATCGAGCGCAAAAAAATTTAGAGAAAAAAACCGATATATCAAACTACCCTATTTTTAAAATTTTTTGAAATTTTTTTTCTTCACAGCAATTTTTAAACCGGGGGCTTTCCAAAAGTTAGGGGGGGGGAAACAAAAAATTTTTAAAAAAATAATTTAAGGATTGTATTGAGTCCAACACTTTTTATATTCTTTTTATAAAGACCTTCAAAGTTTTGGGGGGTACTTTGGTTTTTGGAATAACGATTAAACACACTTTTTTTAAAAAGGAAAAAAAATAAATTCACACGTAATATGAAAAAAAATTTTATTTTAATTTTTGACATTTTCAAAAAAAAAACTGTTATTTTTAAATACTAACATTATAATTGGGCTTTTTATGCCTAATCTCCCATTATCTTTATACCAATCCTCCCATTAGTCAGGGGGCCCAAAAAAAACCTGGGTTTTTTTTTTATTCAATGCTTCCATTCGCACAGGATATGTTAGGTTTTTTTTTCCCCCCCTCGCACATTCTGCAACTTGGGGGCCCCCAAAGTATGAGTCTATTTGTGTAGGGGGCCTGGGTTATCGTGCCCCCTTAGGGGAAAATACCGTTATGCGAAGTCTTTTTTCCACTTTGACTGGGGTAGTTCTTCCCGTTTTTTTTTTGGTACCCCCCTTTGAAGCTTTTTCCATGTCTAATTGGGGAAAGCTTAGGGTACAATGGGGGGCCACACCCCTTTCCAGAAACCCTTTTTTTTTCCCCCTTCCCAAAAAATTTTCCTTTTAAAAAACGGCTTTTTTTTTTTTTTTCCTTTTTCTTCCCAACAAAGGCTGACCCCGGGGAACGTGTTGTTTGGCGTTTTTTTTGGTAGCTTTTTTTTTTTTTTTTTGGGTTAACGTTTCCGAAAAATTTTTTAAATAAATTTTGCAAATATGGTATTTTTTTTTTTTTTTTTTGGGTTAACATGTTATTTTTAAAAATTTTTTTAATTTTCCGGGAAATTTTTCCCAAATTTTTTTTTTAAAAAAAATTTTTTTTAAGCCTTTTTTATGTTTTAATTTTCCCCCAAAAGCAGGGGCCCCTTGGGGGTTTGAGGGGAGAAGTATCTCCAGAGAAACCAAGCCCCCAAGATGGAGACAGAGGAAAAAAAAAAAACCCTGAACGAAACAAAAAAAAAAAGAAGACGCAATTCGGGGTTCAATATACGGCGGCGAAAACTAGGGGAAATTATCAATCCCCGGAAATTGGTTGTCTTGTGAGTGTAAAAATAAATGCAGGAGAAAAAATTTTTTTGGTAACCATGAAACAATATTTACAAAATTTTGGGATTTGGGTTCATTCGATCTGCAAAATAGCTTATTTTTTTGGTTGTATAAGAGCCAATAATAAGAAAAAAGGCATACAAGAAAAAAAAAAATAATGTTTAGAAGAAAAATTTTGCTTTTTTATTTAATTAATATAGGAGACAAGGGGAAAAAAAAATATGCAAAACCGAATTTTGAGTGTTACCCTTCAGAAATCTCGGGGAAGAGTTGAAAAGGGGTTTTTAAAATGAAGGGAAAGGGGGTTTTGGTTTTCCGAACCTGATAGGGGGGAAAAAACAAAAAACCAAATAGATATTCAGATGAACAAATTCAGTCTGTAAAAACTCACATTTTTAAACAATACCTAAATATCAAAGCCACTTTCAGCAGAGCCAAAATTGCGATAAGCTATATCTCAACTGGGGGGTATGACTATTACTTTTGGCTGTTACAGATTTTTTTGCCCTGGGTAGAGAACAAAATATCAGTCCAATTAAAGGGGGTAAACAGAAAAATTTTTGTACTCAATATAACAAAGGATTCAAACTACCAAAACCGATACCTGCAAGACTTGTGATGAGACCGACATTAAAAAAAAAGGGGAAAAAAAGGTAAAATATAGACCCAGAAAAAAAGCTAACTACATTTTTAAAACCCCCAGGTCGAGGGATGCAATGCAAAATTTTTTTAAAATGAAATTAACACACATGCAAAAAAAAAAAATTGAAAACTCTTTTGAGAAAAAGATGCCCCTCCCAAAACTAACAAGTGGTCCCGCATTTTACTGCCGAAAGATAGGGCTTTATAACCTAGGAATTAAAGATTGTACAAATGAGAAAGGTTACATGTACTTATGGACGGGGAAATCGTGCGCGCGGAGCGGATGAAGTTATTTTTGGGGAGTGATGAAATTTTTGGGGAAATAAATTAGATTATGATGAACTTAAATTTTTCTGATAACTGTCCAGGTCAGAATAAGAACTGGCAGATGAGGGGATTTTGTTAAAAGGAAAAAAAAAAAAATTTAATAAAATAACTCATCACTTTCTTGTTAGGGTCTTTCCCAATGCCGTCAGACAGAGATTTTGCTCTGACCCCAAAAAATAGGGGCCCTGCCCAAATTTTTTATTCCCCCGAGGGTTGGTTGATGTTTTTGAAAAAGCAAACAAAAAAACCCCTTTTGTTACAAAAATACCCAAAGAGATTTTTTTTTTTTTTAAACCTTTTTTAGCTAATATCAACCAAAAAAATGTTTTTTGACAAGCAAAATTTTTGAATTTTTAGGAACAAAAATTTTTTTTTCAAACCCCAAAAACATTTTCAAAAAATACGCCCCCAACTTCAAGGGGAAATTAAATTTTAAAAAAAAAGGGAGAACCCCTAATGATAAGTTTTTAAAATTAATTAAACTTTTAAATACAAAGTTTTTAGAAAATTGAAAAAATTAAAATTAAAAAAAAAAAAAAAATTATTGCCTTTTTTTAACGGGGAAACCATCATTATTTTTTTTCCCAACCAAATTAAAATTTTTTTAACCGAAGAGGGGTTAAATTTTTGGGGAAGTAAATTTTTTTTTTTAGTTTTTTTTTTTTTGTTTTAAAACATGTTAAGCCACATTTTTTTTAAAAATAAAACCATTTTTTTTGTAAAAATGTTTTTTTTTTTTTTTTAAAAAATTTAAAAATTTTCCTTCCAAATTTACATTGACAAAAATTTTTTAAAAATTTACATCGAAATTAATTTTTTAAAAGGGTTTTTTTAAAAAATTAAAACAGTAATATCTCCCCAATTTTTTTTTTTGATGCTTACCAAATTCCCAAGTTTAAAATTTTTTTAGGCCCATTTCCCCCGGGTTTTTTTCGGGGGTTTCCTTCCTGGTTTGCCCCCGTGCTGTGGTTTTGGTCACCCCCCAAAGGGGGTTTTTGGCCAAAGTAAGGTGTGGATAATCCCTGTCTCCTAGCTCATCCCTTTTTGCTGGGGCCCCCCCGAATGACCTTTTCCCCCCCAAAGAGATACTCTGTTGGGGTTTCCCAAGACTTTCAGTTCTTTCTGGCATTCCCATGTCAGCTTGGACGTTACCTTTGGGGGATACTACTGCCCCAGTGCCGGCTGTCTGTTATTATGCAGTTCTTAGTGGGGAGAAAAGACCAAGACCAAGATCGGGCTAATTTCTTGCAAGCCCCAAAAAAGGTCTTGGTCTTTTGGCTTGGGGTTACCACTCGGTCTTGGGGGGTTTTTTGGCTTTGCAAATCTTGCTGGTCTTGCTTTTTTTAACAGTAATAATTTTTAAATAAGTAATCTTTTTAAAAAAAAAAAAATTTTTTTTTTACTTAAAAATAAATAAAGATGGAGACTATATTTCTTTTCCCAAAATTTTTAGAATATACCGATTTTAACCTTTTACGTACATTTTTAATTATTTAATTTAAAAGCATATTTTAAAAAATAGGGGGGTTTTTTATTTATAGCGTCCATGTTTAGTTGAATTAAGACACAACCTGATTTTATACATTAAGTGACACATAGAAACATTTTAGTGATAAGAATTATTTAAATTTTCTTTGAAGAAGCATATACAATACAAACAAATAAAAAACTTTTACTCTGTCAGCATTAAAAATTTTTTAAAAGGGCTGTTTTTATCCAAAATAGGTCTTTTTTTTAACTTTTTTTCAATAAATTGTTTGTTATCGTCAGTGTAATTTGGGGCTAGGTGTTTGGTATGAATTCGGGGGTAAACTAGTTTTCACTTAATTATAACCTGAAATAGTGAATTAGATGCATTTTTATACAAGACTTAAAGTTGTTTGTTTACGAGTATAGTCATAACCTTAGTCCTACACTCACCTACTCTGTCCTTTTTTGAACTTGATAACAAACAGACCTAATTTCATCAGATGTGAAATTTCCTGAAAATGATTCTAATATGTAAACTTGGTTTTAAAAAAAAATATTCAGGTTTTTTTTCAGTTCGTATAAATTTTATTTTTAAATTATCTGCATCTACAAGGTGGCTCAATAGTGTGAAAGCTCGATATCTGAAACCGTTTATGATTTGAGAAACTATTAAAAAAAAATTAAAAAAAAATGTGCCTAATATGTGAAATTGTTTTCTATTTCAAAATTTTTTTGAGGAATCCATTGCCACTTAAGAAAACCCCTTTTTTTAGTTTTTTAATTAAAAAAAAAAAAAAATTTGGCGAAAAAATTTTTTAAAAAAAACACACCCTTTTATTATGCTGGAAATTTTAAACTGTCATATAGAACAATGTCAACGTAGATGGTTTTTAAAATCATTTTCTTTTTTTAAAAAAAAGACATCATTATTCTTTGGCATTTTTTTTACTTTTCCATATAAACCAAGAATTTTTAAAACCATTTAAATAAAAAGTATTTCTATACAAAAATTATATTTTTTTATTAACCCCCCCCCTTTTTTAAATGTATTTTTTTGTTTTAAGAAGCAATTTAATAGTGCCACTTCTTACATTGTGAAAAAAAAAAAATTTTTTTTGGTTTTTTTGGGGAAAGTTTTGACCAAAACCCTATAAGTGGCTTTTTAGTGATGTTACTCGTTAAATAACCCCTTTTTTTCTGACATTTTTTGACTTTTTTTTTGTCATGTCTGCATGAAATCCCTTTTGTATATTGAAAAAAAAAATTTAATATTATAATTTTAAAAAAAAAGTCGCAAAAGTGCAAGAGTCTTGCAGGTCAGTCTTGGTCTTGCGTAATCTTGCATACCCCGGTATTGGTTTTGGGTTTTTGCAAGTGAGAAGGCGGTCTTGGTCTTGGTCTCGGTCTTGGTCTTGCTGCAAGACCAAGACCAAGACCGCAAGTCCAAACCGGTTTTCTCGCCCCATCACTATGCATTTCCCCCCTTTTTTTATCCCTTTTGTTATTTTCTTTGCACAGTGCAAAAAAAGCATATATTTCGTTTGAAATACAGAAGTGTGTTCCTAGTGAAATGGAGAATTAAAACCCCTTTTTCACTGTACCCCCCCGCTCCAGTTCCCTGGTGTTACAATAAATATTTTCGATATTTCAATATTGTACATTTCACCGTTATACAGGGTGGCCGGCCTTTTTGACCCATTTTAATCGAGAATAACTTTGGAACAAATAAAGCTTTCAAGATACGGTTTTTGCAGATGCACTTATATTTATTTAAAGTTTTTCCCCGTACCTTCACGATTTTATTGTGACATTCCATTAGCAAAAAAACAAAAGGCCCCGATTTTCCATTATAGGACAACTATGTTATTTTAATTGGAACACCCTGTATATGTTTCATATTTTAAAAAATTTTAATTTTTCCCCCCCTTTTAAAAAATTTTAAAAGTTTTGGTTATCTAAAAAAAAAACGTATTTATTGACCTTCAAAAAAATGACTGCATGTCGACCAACAATATTATTTAACAATTAAAATTTGCTTCATATGTTACAAAAAAAGGATCCCCAAAGGTTTAGGTTATTCACAAAATAATATTAAAAAATAAGGTTACATTATTTTTTAAAAAAAATACTGTAAATGTTAAAAAACCTTTTCCGGGGCCCACTTCGACGCACTTATTTAAATTAAAAAAAATTATTAAAACTATTGACTAAAAATTTTCAGGAATTTTTTATTATGTTTCGGATATTAATTTTTTTTTTCTAAATTTTGGGGGAAATGGAATAACACCTTTTTCACATACCCCACAGAAAAAAATCGGGGAAAAGTCAAATCTGGTGAACGAGGTGGCCAGGAAATGGGGGCCCCCTTTCCAATCCCCGGTTTCCCCAAAAAGTTGGTCAGTGAATCCTTGGTAATGTTAGCATAATGTGGTGTAGCCCCATCTTGTTGAAAATAGACGAAATTCAATAGATTTTCTTCTTGAATTGGGGGGGTAAAAATATTTCCAGCATATCAACGTAAGTCCAAGAGGTTACAGTTGGTTCATGAAAAAAAATGGCCCATAAATTTTTTTTTTGACATACCACACCAGACTGTGAATTTTGGCGAATCTCTAACGTGTTCGTTTTATCGTCGAGGATTTTCTGTTGCCCAAAAAAACCGCAGTTATGCTTATTTACTTTTCCATTGAGGTGAAATGTGGCTTCGTCTGACATTATTAGTCTATCCAAAAATGTATATTGTTCCTTACAAATTTTTAAATTTTTGGCAAAATTTTTCCCCCTTTTGGGGAAAACAGTTTTTTTTTTGTAACATTTGAATTTTGTATGGCTTTAATTTGTTTTTCATGATTTCTTGTACTGTAGTTTTAGGGGGAAATGGACTGAACTTGGGGATTTTTCGGACAATGTTGGGGCTTCCTGATTTTTTCCAGAATTTGTAACATTTTATTTAGCAAATTCCCCCTTGTTTACTAATTTCTTTTTTTGGGCTAAAGATCCTGTACTCCAGAATTTTCTGTACCAGATTTTAATTGAATTTTTTTTTGGGGGGAACTTTATTAAACATGTTTCTAAATCTTCGCTGGGTTTCTTTTACTGATTTGGTTTCGGCAAACATAATAACACATTTTCCTTTTCGCTTAACGAGAATATTTTGCGCCTTTTCCTTTTAATTAAAAAACTTGTCAAAAAAAACCAACAATGGCTGACAATGAGGCTTGTTTTTGTTATGGGGAAAGAGATAACCCCTTTTTTCCACAGGCGACTTTTCAAAAAAAACCCTTTTTAAAAAAATATTCCCCTTCGACATACAGTCAATTCTTTGGGGGGCAATAAATGCGTTTTTTTAAGATAAAAACCTAGCTTGTGTTACATTTTTTTTAAAGGGGGGGAAAATTAAATTTTAAAAATATTGAAACATATACAGGGTGTTCCATTTTTTAAAAAACAAAGTTTCCTATATCGGAAAAAAAGGCCATTTTGTTTTTTTGCTAATGGAATGTCACATAAAAATGGTAAAGATACGAGAATAAATTTTAAAGAAATATAAGTATATTTGCGAAAACCGCATCTTGATATCTTTATTTGTTCAAAAGTTATTCGCGATCAAAATTGGTCAAAAAATGGACGGCCACCCTGTATAACAGCGTTTGGCATAAGTTGTAACACGTATACCCCACTTTTATCTCTTTTGCCCTTATATCAAAATAAGTAAGATATGGTGCCGGTGCTCTATAGAATCACCTATGAACAGACCCGGTCTGGGTATTCATCATCGTTGGGTAGAAGTTGGAAGTAGTATCGTAGTTTTTAGATTGTGAGTTTTTGCCACAATTTTTCTTAGTGTTCCTCATAAATAACAAAATAATTTTCGATTCCCATACATATGGTTTGATTAAAATATTTTTATTTTATAACAGCGATATTTTTGTCTGGGTTCGGGGTTTGACTTATAATATAATAAAAGAAAAACCAACCATGAAACCAATATAACCTTCCTATATTCTTTAAATGATCGTTTACAATTATATCCGTCTATATGTCTCAAACTGCTGAAAACAATGGGCAATAATGTTGACAATGATACTCGATAAAAATGATGTATTGTTATATGCAAGAAAGAACATTTTTCATAGCGGTATAAGTATGTCTGCACCAAAATAAATTATGTTCGCTATTAGTTTGTACTTAATAATAATTTATTTTTTGGATTTTAATTTCTTCTTAAACCTCATTTTTTCTTTATTTTTTTATGATCTTTTTTTAAATATAAACAACTTAAACAATATACGAATTATTAGTTATAATTTTGTTATTGCACAGAATATAAATTAACCATACATCTTTATATAAAGTATTTATTCCTTATTTTCGGAAAATTTCAGTGCCTAGTAAACTGCGCACTGCTAAAAATTAAAAACAATAAGAATTTTATTTAAAAAAATCATTTTATTTAAGAATAACGATATATTTTATGATAATTGAATCTTAAAATCATACTATACAGTACCTTTACAATGGCTAATCAAGAAAAAAAAGTCAAAAAATACCTTTTTGAAATTGCTTATTTGTTATCATCACCAATATTTTTTTTATCAACAGATTATTAAATTATAAGAATAATTATATTTTCTTACTAGCGATATTTTAATATTCTTAAATTTTTTAAATTCAATTTAAGTAAAATTTAAGTTTGGAATTAGTTAGTTTATTGAATTTAAAACACTTTTTGTGGGTATTGAATAAGACTGAACCGCAAGACTGGGCTGTGCAACGCTCATAATGTGATACTAAAATATGATCAAATGCATGGTGTATTTGCTTTTTACGAATCGATTCTTTTATAGTCTTAAATTTAAGATTTGCGGATGCTAGATTGTAAAAGGTTAATAGGAAATCTCGTTTTGGTGAACTTTTCACTTCTGTTTTGTCGTCTTAAGCAGACACACTTATTTTATTCTCTAAAATCACTTTGAAATTTTAAAAACAATTATCTACCTTTGCCAGAAAAATAAAAACTTAAACTGGAAATTTAAAATCTAAAGCGCCAAGAATTTTGACGTTTAATAAATATTTTCCCTGTGTTATTAATATTACCCAATATTTGCACCCTAGTGATCATGTAAGAGGATTGGAAATTTATGACTGATTTTTAAATAAATCTAAAGGGGATTATTCTTTTCACAAAAAAATGATTTGGTCAGATGAATGTCGAACAAGTTGCGGTATTTTTAGCCGACATAAAGTAAGACATTGGAACTCCACAAATTCCAACATGGTACCTGCTCATCAACAAGGCCGATTTAAAATTTGGGGTAAGCGTAAGTGTTCTTTTATATTTAAATAACATAAAATAAATAAACTGTTGTATCGCTGTCCTGAAAAAAAAATGTCGATAAATATCTGGCAATCATACCTTTTTGACACCATTGATGATTTTTCCTTTATATGAAGTGATAGAGATTTACTTCTAAAAAGATGATGTCCTTTCCTATAAGGATTTGCGAATAAAAGAGTATTTAAATATTCACTTTAAAAACCGTTGGATAGGAACATATAGACCTATAAGGTGGCCATAAAAATCTCCGGATTTGACACCTCCAGATTTTTTTTTCTTAAGAGGGCACTGGAAAATAAAATTTATAAACAAGTCAACTTTACCCGAAAAATTTTATTAGTGTTTTTTACGATTTCGACTTTTTGCATAGAAATATTTTACGGTAAAATGTTTACTTTCAAATGGAGTATGTATGTTGATAGTTTATTTTTCGTTAAACCACTTATAAAGCGATAAACTAAAAAAATCCTTTTCGGAGCACATATATTTTTCGATATTCTTTATAATTTTCAATTTCCAAGCATAAGCTGCACCTGTGAAGTAATAGTATATTGTGCAACAAGTTTTGAAAAAGAGTCAGTTTCATACGTGTTGCACACGATACTTTTTCTACGACTGCAGAAAATAAGGATTAATATGCGATTTTTATTATTTTTAATCTTTTAACTTTTGACAGGACTGTGTGAATATTTTTCATACGCCGCCGTGTGAAAAGTTTTCACACGCTTATGCCAAAAGTAAATGACTGAAAATACAATATTTTCATATGACAATATAAAATGTAATAAAAAATATATTTACTTAAATTGTAGTAAGATTAGTGGCGGTTGAATAGAAAGCATATTAATGTTAAAACCCTACTTTGAGCAAGCCATATTACTAAAGCTTCTAAGGTAACTCTACAAAGACATAGGCATATGTGTATCTAATAATAAATCACAAAATAGATAATTTTAAATAATTTGTTTGTTCGTGTAACTTTAGTAGAACAATCTTTTTAAAAAAATAAGTTAGTAATATAAGTAATGTCTTACGGTAAATATCATGTTACTAAAGTTACGGAATAAGTTACTTATTATTATTGGTAAAACGAACAAATGTTTAAAACTACACTGTTCATGGTTGTAGTAACAGAGCACACTACTTTACTTAAAAATCATGTTTTAAGTTAAGGATTTTAAGGGTAGTAGCCTCCGTCAAGATATATAGGTTTAGTATGTATTTTATTAACAAATAAAAAATTACAAAAGAATATAGGTTGAACCTATTACACCACAAAATATTATTTAAAATTCAGTACTTCCTATGACTTCAGTAATAGCTCGAAACTCTAGACAGACAGTATGTAGTGTGTTACTTGTTATGGTATAATATTAAGCTACTAAAGTCCAAGGAACAGTAAAATTTTGCCAATAGTACCGGGAAACTTACAAAAGGCTTATGTGTATTAGTTTTAGTATAAGCCGAAGAGACGTTGTTGATATATACTACGAAAATTGCAAGATTTGAAGAAGTGACATTCGTGCTGTTTATCCCTCATTTTGACCAAACCAGACCCAACCTATGTGAAAAAATTTCACACAGTAGTATCATACATCATGTGAAATTAGTCATTTTCAGATCCTGTTTGACGTGCGTTTTTAGACACTTTTCATAGCAGTCGTAGAAAAATGTACTAAAAGATGTGGATACCGAAACCCTAACTTAAAATGTTCTGATTTGTAAAGGAATTACAAGTAAAATTGCTCAAATAAAAGCAAATCTATTTATAAAGATATACAAAGTGATTTTGAAAAGGTTATTGATGAAGAACGAATGAAGAATACCGATACCGATAATAGTAAGGAGCTTGAAGATGTTGATAATTTCGAGGATTCTTGAAAATCTGACATTTGCGATGATAAAATAGAAGAAAAAAAGTACCGCAGCATACGAAAAAAAATTGATATTTTAGGTTTAATAAATAATAAATATTAAATAAACAATTTCATTTCTTAGTAATCCGATTAGTTATTGACGACTTTAAACACCTTTAAATGACAAACTTCGACCTATAATATTAAGTATGAAAAATTAATGACTTTGTAGAATACGCACTAGGCCAACGATTTTTGACTCTTATTTGCAACTTTAGGTACAATACGGGCATTGCCATAAAAAATCTTAAGTATCGGGAGGTTTTCTTGTAATATCAAGATAAATGATATTTTTGAAATAAAAAAAGTTAAAAGTTATAAAAAATATCGAAAACTTCGTGCTCACAAACGTATTTTTTTTTAATTTTTTTAATTGATTTACAAAAATGTGACTATCTCGGAAATTATTACTTGCTTCTTAGATCTCAGTAAAAACAGGCTTTTTAATAAAAAATATATATATATATATATATATATATATATATATATATATATATATATATATTTTATATATATATATATATATATATATATATATATATATTTTTATATATATATATAATATATATTTTTATGCAAAATGTTAAAACTTTCTCTTAATAATAAGGCAAAATTTATTAAGCAGTAAATCTTTTTCTAACTTAATTGAAAATTATGACAATTACCTTTATAATATATATTTAAAATTATACATTATTATCTTCTTGATACAGACAGAAAAAGAAAAAAGGCAGCCATTCAAAATGCATATCCGTAGGCGAAGCCTTCTTTTTTACTGCACTATCTCGAGCAGTTAATAGACTAAAAAAACACCATCGTTCATTTTTATTCATTGTTTTTTATCATGGCTTTCAGGGCTCTACTGCACTGACGATTTCGGGGTACATTTCAGGGTACCGATCGACCGAGGTCACTGAGAGAATCAGTAGAAAAACGGAAAGTTACATTACTTGTTATTATCCATCTTTGCTTTTTAACTGCAAAAATTTAAATTTAAATAAAAATTTAGAAAATTTCATAAAAAAATATTTTATTTCTAAGCGATAATATAATAATAAATGTAAGAGTTTTAGAGTTCTTTATTGAAAAAAAAAAAACTTTTTTAACCCCTAAATAATAACCGAATTCACTATATACATAATCTAATGTTTGATTTTGGTTTTCTTATTTTGTTATTACCCTAAATTTTTGCCCGGCCTCGCCTGTATATTTTTAAACAGGTAAAAGGCAGTAGCCTATAAGAAAGGTAACCAATATAATTTTAAAGGAGGGTGAAGCTACGCAGTATCTGTACTGATAATAAAAAAAGCTCTTTTTTTTTACGTTTTTCCAAAAGTTCCTTTGCTGAAAGGCGTTCCATATGTTTGATGTTCTTTTGTACGGTTATCTAATGGTAAAAAAAGTTTTACCCATATAAATTTTTTAAACATTGGGGAAGAGCTTTTAAAAATAACAGTTTCTTCTGTATTGCCATTATTAGGTGTGTTTTATATTTGTGTTTAAAAGACCGTATAAATCTATTATTCTGTTTTATCTTCTCTTCTCTTTATATCTTTTTGTTAAATTTTCCCTCAAAAACCAAGAATTTGTAGTGAAAATAAATTTGTATAATAATAAAAAACCCCTACATTAATAAAGCACCTGTTAAAGAGAGTTTTTGATTCCTAAAATTTATCAGCAAATCAGTTTCTTTTTTAATATTCTATGGTAAAAAAGACTTTTGTAAAGAATGTGTGCATTTTTAGCTGAAAAAAGGTAAATCTAAAACTGAACATTTTTTGTAAAATTAATAACTTAAAATTGTCCAGGAAACGAACCATTTTTTCAAAATGCGTAGAATGACTCAAAATTTTGACAGTAGGTCGGAAATAGTCCAAGGATTAAAATCTATATCATCCCAAAGGGCGCCTTTACCTTGGGGGTGGTGGCCAAACCATCTCGGAAGTGGACATTTTTTAACCACACCCAAGTAACACAACTTGCTTTTTAAAAGCTGAGAGAACCGCTACATCATTAAATTATCCAGCCCAATGTTTTATTATTTGTCTATACAACGTTCTTCAAACCCCAACATAGTGCCATATACCCAAATAGGCGCACCCTATACAGCCAATTTATTAAAGCGTTATAATTTGCCATTATAAATAAGGTTTATTATTTTTAAATTTATCAGTGATAAAACGGATATATGAGTACTTTATAGATATCCAACAATGGCACTAGATAGCCTAATATTGATTAAACAGCTTATCAGTCATGCGCATTTTTCACCCCGCCAGCAAGGTTTAAAAGCAAATTGCTTGAATACATACTTTATTTCCCGTTAAGGTAACCTGGAAAAGTTTTAAAAGGTATTTATGGTTGTCCCCCGCCCATTTTTTCATAATCTATAATTAACACGACTGGAAACAAGAGCAGACTGATCTATGATATATACACCTAAAATAAATAACTCATTTTAGGAAAGTTTCATATGAGAATGTAAAATTCACTTTTGATGGATATTTTCTGATAAAATGTATAGTTTTACCTCTAAATTCATCAAAGGCCTTGAAAATAATTAAAAAATTTGGGTTTAAAAAAATGTATCAAAATTTATTGTTTATGTTTTTTTTTTTTTTTTTTTTAAACCCCCAAAAAATTTCTACATGTTAAATTTCCATACTTTTTAAACCTGAAAATTATTAAAACACAAACCAGTTAGAGATGAAAGGAATGATACGCAATTTAATTGCTTTATGCAACAATGGCGGCCCTAACATCTGAGAAAAATTAAATGGCACGTCAAACCGGTCAGAATGGAAATGGTTGCGAAATATTCTTTAACGGCTTTAAAAAGCTATTTTGGTGGGTTTGCTCTATAATGACAGAGGGCGCTAATCCCGTTGTTATATCTCTTGGCTTTATAGGCTACAACACACATTGCGTTATTAAACAGACAGTGGCTATTTGCACGTTTGATGTACCTTTATTTATTTAAGATTCATTCCATAAATACCCCCTATCTAATAATTTTTAAATATTTCTGTAGATATAACGTTTTTGTCGTTTCGGCTTTAATTGCTTAAAAAAATTCATTATACATTTTTTTTTATCTAAATAGCCTGTGCGAACTGCATCTTATCGCCGATACGGCTAACGTGTAACTCCCCCAAAAAACCGGCAACGAATACTTTGGGGGGAGTGCTAAGATTGTCCGCGGATCTGCCGGTAAAATTTTGAGCCTGTTATTTAATATAAAATATTAAATGCCCTTTTAAAAACATATGGCTAACCTGAAACAGTGACCCATTTTTTATCTTTTTTAATAAAAAATATATATATTTTTTACTTTCAGTAGGTTTTCCGATTTCTTCAACCTATGTTTGTTTCCTTTTTAATTCCAAACCCTTTTCCTTTTTTTCCGTCACGAATTTCAAAACAATTATTTAAAAACCAAAAAAAAACCCGTAAGTTCCGCGGGTATGTGTTTTAAAAAATTTTTTCTAGGGGCAAAAAACCCTTTAAAATAATCTTAATCTAAAGTTTTTTTTAGAAATTTAAAAAAAAACCCAAAATCAAAACTTTAAAAAACAAAAGGGGTTTTAAAAATTGGGTAAAAAGCAAATTCTTCATGGGGTTTTTAAAAATTTAAATTAAGGCAAATTTAGGTTTAGTTTTTTTGTTTTTTTTTAAAAAGAATTTAGATCTAAAACTTTAAATTGGGTTTTTTTAATATTAAAAAGCTAATAAAAGATATTTTTAAGCTTTAAAAATTTCTCCACAATAAAAAAGCCTATTTTTCTTTTTAGTTAATAAATTTTAAAAATTAATTAAATTTTTGGAGATAAAATTTTTTTAAAAAAAAAATTTATAAAAACCCTCTTTTTTTGGCAAACAAAAAAAAATTCCCAAAGAAAAATGCCCAAATTTTTTTGTTTCAAAAATTTTTCAGTTTTCGCATTTAGTCATTTTTGCAAAAAATGTTTGTTTTTAATGGGTTTTTTGAATTTTGGGGGACCAAAACCAAGAAAGGGTTTTAAACACCAAAGGGTTTAAAAACCGTTTCCCAATTTTGGAAAAAAGTTTTCTTAATAAACCATCTAATCCACCCTTTTTCAATTTTTTTTAAATTTAAAAAAACTTTTGGAATTTAAAAATTTTAAAAAAGGGGGCGAAGGGAAAGTCACCAGTTTTATTAAAATTTTTTTTTAAAAATCTAAAAATTAGGAGATAGAAAATTCAGATAAATTTAAGTTTTTAAAAAAATTTTCTTAAAATATCCCGTATGATAAAAATTAAGGAGATATAAACGTTTAAAAGTGTTTGTATAGAAAGCACTTTTTTTGTTTCAGCCTTTAAAATCCCCTTTAAAAAAATAAGGGTTTTAATAGTTTTAATGTAAAGGACCTTAAAGCCCTCAGAAAACCCAAAAAAATGGTTTTTTAAAGAGTTTTTTATCACAAAAACAATTTTTTGGAGCATTCCAAAAGAATTAGATTTTTTTTTTTTTTGTACTCCCTTTTTTCATTGTAAGATTGTAAGGATTATTTGGGGGGTTAAGATTAAAAAATTTCCAAAAATTTAAAATTTGTTATTTTCAGCAGTCACATTTTTTAATTACAACTCTTTTGACAATATGTAATTTTTTCTAAGGTAAACATTTTTTTTTCTTAAATCATAATAGGGTTGATTTTCGGGGAAATATATTAAATTTCCAGAATTAAATACCTATTTTTAAATTTATATGAGCCTAATTTTTTGTGACTTAAGCTTTAATATAAGCTTTTTAAAATTTTTGCATTTAAAGGGGGAGTTTTTATCCCTAAAAATAAAAAGGACCTTCAGCATAATAGAGATTTTGAAGAGGAAGGTAAGTTAAGCTTGATCCCAAATTTTCATGCAAAACACTGTAATAACATACTAATTTTAAGTAAAAATTTTTAAAATCATAAAAAGGGTTTATTTTTAAGGGCTTAAATGTTGCAAATAATATTTCAAAAAACAAAATATACTTTTTAAATTATTTGAGTCGAATTTTACTCATCTTATGTTAAATGTATTTTATAGGTTTGGCAATGAAGGGTAGTTTTAAAAAATTTGAAGGTTTTGCCCTTTTTCAGCTTCGTTTTCTGGACTACAGGCGCTGCTTAATATAAAAGTTGATTGAGTAGTGTTTTGGGGAAGATACTAAGCCTATGGAAGTAAAAAGACCGAAAATGTTTTGCGCTTCGAGCGCTAGCATCGACCATCTGTTTTGAAAACAAAATAAAAAATGACTTATTGATTATTTGAAAAATAAAAAGATTTCAAAATTTTATAAACCAACGCGTTGCCTCGTAAACGAACTTTTCCAAAGAAAAGCCAAATTGTCAAAATATTGTGAAACTGAACTTTTTTCATTCTCTGGGGAAAATTTTTTACTGGCAAAAGACTATGAAACTAAAGATTCCATTGATTATCTAAAAAGATCATGAAATTCTGAGCAATGTAAAAATGTTTATGCTTAAACATTTTAATGCAATTTTTGATAAACATAAATGTGAATTTGGGATAAAAAGAAATTGGGAACAATTATTATTGAAAAAATAGAAGGCGTTTACGGTAATTGGTAAAAATCAATGCAAAAATCACAAATTGTATATTGTTGATATTTTTATTAATATAAAATGTTCCCAACATTGATGGGAAATTGAAAGTTTAGCAAAACAAAAAAATTAGGCAGAAAACTGAAAAGCCCATAGAAAAATTAATATTTTAACGTCTTTAAAATTTCCCACACGTTTCCCCGCGATTATTTTTAAAATAAGGGTGTTTTGGCTTTTAAAAATAACCAATGTTTTTTTGTAACCTAAAAGAAAAAGCCCGTTTCGGATTTTGTTAACACATTCTTTAATAAGATTTTGTTTTTTTATTAGATTTAAAATTACACGTTTTTTGTTCTTATGACGCTCAAAGACGAAACGTCAGATTTTAAATTTGATAATATTTAACTTGAAGGGGGGAAAGAGTTTTATAAAAAAGGGTCATTTAATTTTAAATATTTTTAAGTGAGCACAGGAAAAATAAACGATTTACAAAATTTCGTTTCGTCCGGTTAATTCTCGAAGTGAAAGGAATTTTTAAAATTTCAGAGGGCTTTTTTATTGGTCATAAATTTACGCAACTTTGCCCGCCATTTACTTAACCGACCCTGTATCCCCTGTGGTTACCGAGATCCCCATACTTCGCCCGAATTGAATCATCCTGCAATCCTGTATAAAAAAAAAAAAGTTTAAAAGCCTATGTAAATTTTAAAATTATTAATTCAATTTTTAATAAGCAAATAATATTCAGACTTATGACCATTTTTTTGTTAGATGAGGGCAAAAAACAAACCAGAAAAATTTTGGTTTCCTTTAAAAAAAATAGAAATATTAAATAAATCGAAATATCATGTATTTTTTATTTTAAATACTTATTTCACTTCAATACTCCAATAATTATATTTATTTAAATTAAGTTTTGTCATGTTATATTTATTCGAGGTTTTATTATTAGTTATCTTTATTACATATTTATATGTTTTGTATAGAGTTGTATAGAGAAAATATTTTTAATAAAGAATAAAGTTGTCGTTATTTATAAATTTTAATTGTTTTAATAAATATGTTTTTTTAAACAAAATTTGATTTATAGAAAAAAAATAGGTAAATGATTTTGGGCGTTAGAACCCAAAAAATAAGTTTTAATTTTTGGAGTGTTGGTTAGTGAGAATAAAAGGACTAGTTTCTTTGGAACCCTTTTTTATTTTTTGCGACTATTGGGCTAAAAATTGTAGCCTCAATAAAGGGCTTAATAAATACGTCCCAAAAAATAAAAAGATACACAAGAAAACTAGTAATTAGTCCTTTTATTCTTTATTCCCACTAAACCAACAGCTCAAGAAAGAATTACTTTTGGAGACTTTAAAAAGTAATTGCGACAGCTCTGATTACAAATAAATTTAAGTTTTATATTCCAAAAAAATATGTTTATTCTTAATAAGACTTTTCATATAGAAAACAGGAAAAAGCTAACTTTTGTACAGATTTTGGTTTTTTATGTTTCATGTACCATTTTACAAAAGATGGTACTGGTGATTTGCTATTACATTTTGAGTACTAAAACAGCTTCTATCATGATCTGTAAACTGTATTTATATACTATTAACAAACGTTTATGCCTTTGGTGCGGGTTGCTTAGATGAATCGATATCTTGAAGGAGTAATATAGATTATCAGCATCGTCCGCCGAGAATCGAACGCGAATATTTATGGTAATCTTATTGTTAAACTTCTTCGAAATTTAATCCTGTATACCCTGGGTCCCGATTGAAATCTTACTCCTCTGCGAATTTGTTAAAACGACAAAAAATTTTTAACTGACAAAACAATTTTTTTTTCCTGTGTGTTTGTTTAAATTTAGAAACTGCTATCTCTTGGGTGATGTATTGGAATTCCGAGCGATGCTTTTTGCATTTCCCGTAAGTTATTTGTTTAAATAATGGTGTTTTGGACTCTGATAAATGTCAAGATTTATAGGATTTTCGTTCATGCTGCATGCGTTTGTAGTGTGATTAAAGAAAATATATAGTTTGTGGAAAAAGCGTGAATTATGAGTCATAACTTCAACACCAATTAAAATAGAAATAGTCTCAATTTTGGAGAGTTTTTAAGCTTAATGCAAATTCTGTACATTTATAAGATGATAAATTTTAAAGCCATTTTAGTTCCAAGAAGCTAAAAAAGTATATGTATGCATCTAAAATTTAATTTTTTTACGAACATTTATAAAAATAATAATTAGCGTTTTGGATTCTCTTTTTAAAGAGCTGTGGAAAAGGTCATTTCAAATAAATGACGTTATATTTAGGATACTGTTGTACTAAACATAAGCTTTATGGTTAGTTATTTAGATGTATACAGGGTGAGTATTTTAAAGTGTTACAACGTGATATGTCGAAAACAGTTTTAATTAATTTAATAAAATTTTGGTGACATAGTAAGTACTTCTCTTCCACTCGAATATAAATCACTGATTTTAGTTAATAAATAAAAATAAAATAAATAAAAAAGAAATAGTCCCAAGTTCAGAGAGTTTTTAAGCTTAATGCAAATTCTGTACATTTATAGATGATAAATTTTAAAGCCATTTTAGTTCCAAGGAGCTAAAAAAGTATATGTATGCATCTAAAATTCCATTTCTTTACGAAAATTTATAAAAATAATGATTAGCGTTTTGGATTATTTTTTTAGAGAACTGTAGGAGCAGAAAAGTCATATTAAAGAAATGACGTTCTGACTCATATACTTTTGTAGGTACTAAACATGAGCTTTATGGTTTATGGCTCCAATAACTCCGTAGTTTTTTAAAATTATAAAACCACTCTCGTAAATATTGGTCTTTATATGTTTCTTTACTTGTATTAAAACTGATTTTTCCAAACTTCTTCCCCTTTTCATTGCTATGCTGTCGAATTTTTTTGCGACACCGATGATTTGGTTCACTAAAGAACCGCTGACCGTTTTACAAACAGCTATTTCGTAGAGTTTCGAAGCAGTTATACGACCATATCGAAGCTCATACCACAGCGACTCTTCGCTTTGTGCATAACTAAGTTCTTGAGCCTTCTGTATATCTTCGGTATTTATAGCGGTCTTACAAAAACTTATAAAAGTATCCGCAGTTTGATCTAAATCAGTTTTTGTAAATTCCATCATCAATTGATGTAACGACAATTTTTTAATACGATTTTCTTTGTCACTATTGTGTGAACCAATAGGGCAAACATAATTTTTTGTTTTTCTTATTAGTTCAACCACTTCTTCAAAAAAACCGTCGGAATTTGGGAGATCTACGAGAGTTGGTTTTAATTTCTTTCCAATATTTTCAGCTTTTATAAATTTTTCCGTAGACCCTACATGAGACAATGCTGGTTTTTTCCAGTAGCAAACTAGTTCCGTAGGGGAAGGTTCTTCGGATCGACGATGCAACCACATCAAAAAGGCTATCGTATGCTTACATCCTCCGAGGGCTGCAATGCAACTAAGGCATGAAACTTCAGTTATGGCTTCAGCTTCCTCATCGATATTTGCAGTGACAGAATATGGCTTTTCTCGGACTTTGTGTTCTGGACAAATTCTGGCCCGTACTATACAATAGCAGAATCGCCGTAGCTTTCCCGGGCAGAACTAAAATTATTACCAAAAATTAGTGCACTTATAACAATATATTATTATACACTTGAGTGCATAGAAATCGGCCCACTGTATACTTTGGACTTAAACTACATCAGATAAAAAAATCTGTTTAATAATACTAATTTGAAGACTTCAATATGTTACTCAGTTTACGTGTTTCGGCGATTTTTTAAAATGAAACACTTTCGTGCCTTTTTGACAGGTTAAAAAAAATATGAAAAGACAATGATTTTTCGGTCTAGATTTGGGGAAAATGGATGGTACCGCACCATCAGGGCCGCCGCCTAGAACAAATGTAGGGGAGGGGGTCAAAAAGTAATTTTATTAGTCTCGAATTAATTGAATTAAAAGCACAAATAAAAATACCGCAACTTTAATTTCTAAATAATAATCATACTCATTTAAATTCCTAGGCACTATTGTAAAATTTAAGGATTTAAACGGAAATTGTTGTATTTTAAGTAATTTTTACCCGGGTCGATGGACCCCCCCTTGCCTCCCCTTGCCGGCGGCCCTGCGTACCATTCGAAAGAACTACCCCCTTCCTGAAAATTACACAACAATTGAACAAGGGATAGTCTAGATATAAAATTTAAAAATTATCAAAATGGCTATTTTCAACAATCGTACTGAAGTCTTCAAATTAGTATTATAAAACAGATTTTTTTTTATCTGATGTAGTTTAAGTCCAAAATATACAGTGGGCCGATTTCTATGCACTCAAGTGTATTAAGTAAACTAGATGTTATATAGGTAAGCATAAGGTAAAAATCATAACAAGTATTTTAAATAATAAATATATTTTTTTCTACTTACTGGCTAAGCTTCACTCCACTTGTTTGGGGTTGATTGAGGTTCTTGCACTGACTTAAAAAATCGGACACCATAACCACATCTACTGTTGGTAAATTATGTGAATCGGCCTTCTGAAAACCCTCTTCCATCTTATAATAGCCAGAAAAATAGTAACAGTAGGTTACACAACACACAACCGTCCCTTCGCGTCGCTTGGAAAGAAATGCAGGTGGTCTATGCATGCTATTTCGTTTTCGCGGGCGACTTGATCACAGCAGTGACGTCAGGCCAATCGGAGAGCGTTTAGTTCATTCAAACGAATAAGGCAACTTTATCTGGTGATTTTGGGCATAAAGCATTTTCAGAATTTAACGAAATTTTGCATACTTAGTTTTGAGATCATACTGGATGATTTTATCATATTATAAGAACGTTTTTATTTTTTTGTAAACATGCGTATTATTTAGATGTATACAGGGTAAGAATTTTAAAGTGTTACAACGTGATATGTCGAAAACAGTTTTAATTGCTTTAATAAAATTTTGGTGTAGTTGTAAGTACTTCTCTTCCACACTGATATAGATAACCGATTTTAGTAAATTTATTATGACCAAAATTATTGACGCGAACTTATCCGAATCAACTAACCAAAAAAAAAGTTTAGTAATATACAATAGTTTGTTTGGCTTCCTTCCGATTAAATTGTCCTAAAAATCTATTCTTTCCTCTGTTAAACAAGTTATAGAAATAATTAATATGCGTAATTAAACGAAATTATTTGAATCTGTTAATTTATTTTAGTTTTTTTACTTCTCAGATTAATAAAATCTACTATATTAAAAATTTCGGTATCTTGACGGATCTTATAAAGTAAATTTAATTACCATACTATCTATTTTTACAGCCGTCTATAAAAATAATGTTACTGTTTAATTGTTTAATTGTAATAATAAAATAGCTCTTTAACAAACAAGCATGTTAATAAGAGTGATCGAGGTGATTTAACGCGCAAGCCGAGCGAACGCGTTAACGATTGGGATCATTAATCGCCAATTAATGGCCGAGTTAGCTACAATATTTTTTCGGCGATATTTTTGTTACTTGTAAAAACCCTAATTTTTCTGGATTTTTTTCGTAATATATTTCGTCAGTAGGCAGCAGAACAAATGTCAGAATTAGTACAGGAAATAAGGCATTTTGGCTCGGAATTTTTTTGTTCTACATGAATTTACCTGAAATTTTCACAGAAGGTAGGAAATTGCCCAAGGATCAAAGTTTATATCATGCCGGGGTGTGTTTTTATCCTGGGGGTGGTTGCCACCCCATCTGGGCGGTGGAAATTTTTTATTACATTTTAACCACAGAAAGTAATTTTAATTAAAAATGTTCTATACAGTTTTTTTGTAAAATTAATATTTTTCGAGTTATTAGCGATTGAAAGTAAAAGTTTTTCGACGAAATAATCAACGTTTTTAATGGGTTTTTTACGAATAACTCTAAAAATATATATTTTATCAAAAAAACTGTTAAAAGCAAAATTGTAGCTTAAAAAAAACTAAAAAAAATGTTCGTTTATAATTTCTCTATAACCAATACGGACCGAGCTACAGCTTGTTAATGGTTAGCTTTTGTTCGTCAAATGCCAAGTTTGCATTTTTCAAAGAAAACATATAAGGCCTTTTTTGAAGTATATAACTAGACCTTTCTTTTAAAAAAAAAAAAATCTAGCATGAAAATTCAGCGAGTTATGATAAAAATAAGGTCTCCCTACTTTTTTCTACGAAAAAATCATTAAATACAACCCCCTAATTCTCCTCTTAAATTGATCTGTACCCTTCTGCGAAAGTTTAACCAAATTAAAATGCCTAATTTTTAAAAAATTGGAGCTTAAAGTAAAAAGATTTCCGAAACAAAAAATTTTCTTCAAAATAACTCCAACAATACTGAAGATAGAAAAATGCCAAAGTGCAAATTGTAGCTTTTTATAAAAAAGTTTTTTCATTACATATATTTTTCTATACAATAAATATTTGGCCAGATATAGCCGTTTAAAGCCTCTATAATATTTTTTTAAATTGCTGCGCGGTGGGTTATTGTCCTACCGTTGGTCAGATTAATTTTTTGCCAGATTAAAGCTAGAATTTGTTACATTTATGTGTGATAGAGCTCGAACTAATCTTATGTTAAAATCGCCGATTAATTTTGTGTTCCAGTTTCAATAGAATTTCAAATGATTGTGATATTTTTAATTGTACTCTTAATGAATTAAAACAAAGGCAGATGTGATCAGTAAGAGGGATTTTGATTTTTTTATATGATTTTACCAAACATTTTTTTTTAGTTATTGTATTGTTTATGTTAAAGGTTCTTATTTTTATTTTTTATTTATATTGCTCTGTAAATGGGTACTTGTTGGGCAATAAAGCTATTATTATTATTATTATTATTGTTATTACTTATGAGCGAGAACCACCTTATTCTAGCCCTTTAAACTCATCCTATTTTAAAACTATGGGATTAAAAAGGATTTAATTTACATAACCTTGTAGCTTTTGAAAAACCCTACAAAATTATAAAAAGAAAACTTTTCATCATTAAAACTAAAGGAGCTATGTTTAAAAAAGCAATCTTTTTTTTTTTTTAAAAGTTCGACTAGCCCACTCTGGAGCATAATATTCTATACAACCGGTACTTTATACTTTTACCGGTATAATTTTTGTGTGTAATTCTACTTTTTTTTCCTATTTACATCCATTATATTGGTTTATAAGAATTGCAATGTTGTAATTAATTAATTAAAATTAATATATTTAAATTTGTTATAATAATCCGTCTTTAGAATGTACAAACAGAATTTCTCTATCTCTTACGGTTTTTTAAATATCCCGTAAATACAACCAAAATGGGCAACCCTGTACATACTTTCAACAAATTCAATAAATAATTAGTGATAATTCTGAAAGCTAGTGTTATATTGGTTTTAATTTCTTATTTTGTCAACAAGAGTTTAAAAATATCTCATAATTTAAATGAAATATTTTAATGAACCCAAATAATAAATTATGAGATGATCAATAAAACTGTGTGGTAACATTTTATCTCGTACAAAAATCCGTGAGGCCTAAAGAGTTATCAAGAAAAGCAGTTAAAAGCGAAAGCCGAAATACAGAATTTAAAAACCAAAATGGTTTTTAAATTATGATTAACGAGATACATTTTTTATTTGTATCTTAGAAAGTTTGAACTCCTTTTAGTAGTATTTATTGCGTTAAAGGTCTATTTATTTTAATTATAGGGTAAAAGTAAACATCTAAGCGATGCTGGAATCATTTTAATCGAATAATAATAATTGTAGGTAGACACTGTTAATTGGTCGATCTCGTAATGGTAGTATGCTTAGGTAACAAAAGAAGGCCAATGAAGCACTAGATTTTTGATTATATACAGCATGGTTCAAAAAAATTTGTGGTTAAAAAGTAATAAAATATATAATCTAATTTATTTATTTAACGGCTTGGTATAAATACAAAGCAAATATTACAAAAATCACGGTCAGGGTCAGTTTCCTAAAACTGTTATTATTACCTTAAAACAAAAATATGTTTTACCGCTGCCATCATCAGACCTAATCACTCATAATTAAAGGTAGTTGGCCACCGTTTTATATTATTAATTTGTTTTCACTATTTTAAGCTTCTTTCCGTATTATTTATTGCATCCAAGGTCCATTTAATAAACACTAAAATATGCCCTAGTTACATTTCCCATAATCAATTTTTTTCTAATAAGTTCTGTTTCTTTAGATAAACGATTTTAAAAACACAGTGTTTTTAGTCCTTATCATGCTTAACCTTTAACATTTAAAGTTCTCACATGTATTATTGTTTAACTTAAGATATTTTTAACAGGACCCCTCAATACAAAATATTGTTTAATTAGTACTTCTTTCAGTATATTTGCTTTTCCGTTAGACAGGGTTTTAGGCATTAAAAGTTTTCGTTTCAAATTAACTTTCTTTTACGTTATTATCCAAGCTTCCTTTATTCTTTTTTACAACTTCTCATCATCTGCTATAAAGAAAAAGAAATAACATTTTCTGGGTTAAAACGTACACTTAAAATTTTTATTTCTGGTTGATGTTTATGTTTGCTTCACTTTTAGAGAAAATTTATTTTAATGGCATTTCTTAAATAGTGTAAGGGCAATAAAATACCAGTATTTTTTAAAATTTTAAATTTATATCTAGACCATTATTTTATTATTGCTACTACTGCAAAAAATAATCTGGCAAAGTATTATATATATTAAAAAATATATATAATATTTAACAAAAATAAAAAAGGGCACTAAAAATAATATATAAA